>JBBPBX010064253.1:5000-7500 GCA_038048925.1 Garcialebias charrua | reverse complement strand
GACACGTCCCGCGCCAACCTGGCCTCCTCACCTCTGGAGCTCTGCCACCTCCAGGGTGAGCACCCACCGTTCACAGCTCCTGCGTCCGAGGGAGACTCTCCTGCTCGGACACGTCCCGCGCCAACCTGGCCTCCTCACCTCTGGAGCTCTGCCACCTCCAGGGTGAGCACCCACCGTTCACAGCTCCTGCGTCCGAGGGAGACTCTCCTGCTCGGACACGTCCCGCGCCAACCTGGCCTCCTCACCTCTGGAGCTCTGCCACCTCCAGGGTGAGCACCCACCGTTCACAGCTCCTGCGTCCGAGGGAGACTCTCCTGCTCGGACACGTCCCGCGCCAACCTGGCCTCCTCACCTCTGGAGCTCTGCCACCTCCAGGGTGAGCGCCCACGTTCACCGCTCGTGCGTCCGAGGGAGACTCTCCTGCTCGGACACGTCCCGCGCCAACCTGGCCTCCTCACCTCTGGAGCTCTGCCACCTCCAGGGTGAGCGCCCACCGTTCACAGCTCGTGCGTCCGAGGGAGACTCTCCTGCTCGGACACGTTCCGCGCCAACCTGGCCTCCTCATCTCTGGAGCTCTGCCACCTCCAGGGTGAGCGCCCACCGTTCACAGCTCGTGCGTCCGAGGGAGACTCTCCTGCTCGGACACGTTCCGCGCCAACCTGGCCTCCTCACCTCTGGAACTCTGCCACCTCCAGGGTCAGCGCCCACCGTTCACAGCTCCTGCGTCCGAGGGAGACTCTCCTGCTCGGACACGCTCCACACCAACCTGGCCTCCTCATCTCTGGAGCTCTGCCACCTCCAGGATGAGCACCCACCGTTCACAGCTCCTGCGTCCGAGGGAGACTCTCTTGCTCGGACACGTCCCGCGCCAACCTGGCCTCCTCACCTCTGGAGCTCTGCCACCTCCAGGGTGAGCACCCACCGTTCACAGCTCCTGCGTCCGAGGGAGACTCTCCTGCTCGGACACGTCCCGCGCCAACCTGGCCTCCTCACCTCTGGAGCTCTGCCACCTCCAGGGTGAGCACCCACCGTTCACAGCTCCTGCGTCCGAGGGAGACTCTCCTGCTCGGACACGTCCCGCGCCAACCTGGCCTCCTCACCTCTGGAGCTCTGCCACCTCCAGGGTGAGCACCCACCGTTCACAGCTCCTGCGTCCGAGGGAGACTCTCCTGCTCGGACACGTCCCGCGCCAACCTGGCCTCCTCACCTCTGGAGCTCTGCCACCTCCAGGGTCAGCGCCCACCGTTCACAGCTCGTGCGTCCGAGGGAGACTCTCCTGCTCGGACACGCTCCACACCAACCTGGCCTCCTCATCGCTGGAGCTCTGCCACCTCCAGGATGAGCACCCACCGTTCACAGCTCCTGCGTCCGAGGGAGACTCTCTTGCTCGGACACGCTCCACACCAACCTGCCCTCCTCATCTCTGGAGCTCTGCCACCTCCAGGATGAGCACCCACCGTTCACAGCTCCTGCGTCCGAGGGAGACTCTCTTGCTCGGACACGTCCCGCGCCAACCTGGCCTCCTCACCTCTGGAGCTCTGCCACCTCCAGGGTGAGCACCCACCGTTCACAGCTCCTGCGTCCGAGGGAGACTCTCCTGCTCGGACACGTCCCGCGCCAACCTGGCCTCCTCACCTCTGGAGCTCGGCCACCTCCAGGGTGAGCACCCACCGTTCACAGCTCCTGCGTCCGAGGGAGACTCTCCTGCTCGGACACGTCCCGCGCCAACCTGGCCTCCTCACCTCTGGAGCTCTGCCACCTCCAGGATTAACGCCCACACTTCACAGCTCGTGCGTCCGACGGAGGCTCTCCTGCTCGGACACGCGTCGCGCCAACCCGGCCTCCTCATCTCTGGAGCTCTGCCACCTCCAGGATTAACGCCCACACTTCACAGCTCGTGCGTCCGACGGAGGCTCTCCTGCTCGGACACGCTCCGCGCCATCCCGGCCTCCTCATCTCTGGAGCTCTGCCACCTCCAGGATTAACACCCACACTTCACAGCTCGTGCGTCCGACGGAGGCTCTCCTGCTCGGACACGCTCCGCGCCATCCCGGCCTCCTCATCTCTGGAGCTCTGCCACCTCCAGGATTAACGCCCACACTTCACAGCTCGTGCGTCCGACGGAGGCTCTCCTGCTCGGACACGCTCCGCGCCAACCCGGCCTCCTCATCTCTGGAGCTCTGCCACCTCCAGGATTAACGCCCACACTTCACAGCTCGTGCGTCCGACGGAGGCTCTCCTGCTCGGACACGCGTCGCGCCAACCCGGCCTCCTCATCTCTGGAGCTCTGCCACCTCCAGAACCTCGAGCACCAGTCGAACCTGCGTACCCACACTTAAGCACCCTCCCTGAGTTAAGACAAGCTATCCGCGCCGCCCAGACCTCCGTGGTCCTGGTGCTCCAACCAAAAACTCAGAACTCTCTGTGGTACTGGTGTTCCATGGCCCTCTAGCGACGCCGCCTGCGTCTCCCTCCTCGGCCACCGCTCCCAGCTTCCTGG
>JBBPBX010064252.1:0-20305 GCA_038048925.1 Garcialebias charrua | reverse complement strand
CGGTACCGACAACATCAAAGATGTGGGTGGGATAAGTGAAGCGGTCACACTTGTCTCCACCCTTATCTGCCCCACTTTGGGCCCTTGAGCAAGGCCCTTAACCCACACCATCTGCTCCCCCAGGAACCCTAGATATCAGCTCTCTGCTCCACACAGAGGGCTGTGGTTGCTCGGTGGTCTGTGGTTATGTCAGGAAAGGCATCCGGCGTAAAAACTGCCAAATCTTCATGCGACCAGTTTGCTGTGGCGACCCCTAACGCAGGGAAAAAAGCCGAAAAAAAAAAATATTCCAGAGGGAGAAACAGCAAATAAATATTTCACAGTGTTATTTGCATGTGTGATTCACTTCTGAAGTCCAAGTTTTTAGCTTTCTGCAAAACATGTTGCTTTAATTGTTTCACGGGGCAACCATAGAATAAGGTCGTTGGTTTGTTCTGACATTATGTCAATCCACATTCCAACAGTCATGCTGCATGTGACTGTGTGTGTTGAGCAGCTCCACACTCTCATCAAGCCCATCTGAAAGTAAAAGTACAGTATACAAACATTAGGGTTCATTTATGAACACACACACACCTAGATTATATATATGTAAATAAACGCACACACACACACCTATATATATATATATATATATATATATATATATATATATAAACACACACACACCTATATTATATATATTATATATCAATAAACACACACAGCATATATAGGTGCGTGTGTTTATTTGCCAGTTATGAACGAAAATATTAGTATCATTTAATCACTGACTACATAAAATCATAACACTAAAAGCTGTCTCTTAAATCATACCTGGTGTTCTCGATCATCTGGAGGATACAGAGTCTTTTTTCAGGTGGTTTCTCGTAGCCCAGCCACAAAGAAGGATGCAGGTTTTTGTTTTCGGAGCATGTTCAACACACACTAGTTGCAGCCACAAATTCAGCTTCGTCTGATTATTCGTACAGCCACGAACAGCGCAACAGGTTCCCGAGCTCCGCAAGGACATCTTTGTGAAAATATTAGCTCGAAATAACAGAAAACAGAACTTCAACGACGCGCACAGATTAACAAGTAAACAACGAGGAGCCAATACAGAAATTCTACTTCCGTGGTCAAACGGAAGTAATGCTGCGTTCCAGTTGGCTCGGAAGTCGAAATTACGAACCCGGAATGACGTCTTTCCGAGTTAAATGCGTTCCAGTTAGCTTGTCGGCACGATGACGAAAACAAGATGGACGCCCGCTACGAAGTTGTTGTTGTTCTTGCTTTGTTGGATTATAAAAAGGTTTCCAGACCAGCAGCGAAGTTGAAAAGCAATTCTGAGGCTCTTGAAATGTTAACCAGGTATGTTGTTTTAACCAGTAGTTTTTTTATTTTATAAATAAGCTTATTTTTGTTAATTATGGTCTTGAGGCTCTTACATCTACTTTATAGTTTTAATTCGATCTCTTTTAGGATTATAGCAGCAGTACAGAAGTTATCATTAGATAAATAAAGTCAG
Source organism: Garcialebias charrua (assembly GCA_038048925.1). Classification (NCBI taxonomy): domain Eukaryota; kingdom Metazoa; phylum Chordata; class Actinopteri; order Cyprinodontiformes; family Rivulidae; genus Garcialebias; species Garcialebias charrua. The sequence goes on along the minus strand of JBBPBX010064252.1, from coordinate 18,798 downwards.
AAAGTGCTGAACATTGTTTTTCTTTTCTTTTTACTACCTCAGCATAACCATTAGCAGACATGTTTTTACGGTTTATTGTTAAAATTGTTATTAAACTTCAATCAATCAAAACTTTATTTCAGACTCATATGGTCCATAGTAACAAAACAATTTAATTTCTTTGTATTTTAGGATGCTGCTGATACACACAAACCTACGGACACATGGAATAATCATGAAGACTATGGGAGGTGATGCTGAACATGGATGACAACACGTTTGTGCGTCATTTCAGAGTCAACAAGACCCAGTTCACATCTGTAATGATGCAGCTGCAGGAGAAAGGCATAAGGAAGGAGCACTGTCAAGGTGCAGCACCAGTCCCTGTAGAAAAGAAGGTCCTGATGTTCCTGTGGTACATGGCCAACCAGAACAGCTTCAGGGAGATGTCTGACAAATTTGATGTCTCGCAGTCCTCAGCACACAGGATCATCATGGAAGTACTGAAGGCCATTTTGCACAATGGGACACACCTTCATCCCCTGGCCTAACGAATTGATGCTGTGGTGATGATTGTCATCATGGCAGCCTGCCTTCTGCATAACCTCTGCATTGGGGCTTCACCAGTGTGCCAGGATCACCCAAACGGCTGTCCAAGGCAGGATGAAAATGACTAAATTACTCTTTACTGTGATGTGTGGATGCTGTACTTGTATTAGCTTGTCATAACTTGTCAAAAAATGTTCTAGTGTTGTTATAGTGCTGTTTTGATTAAATGTGTTTATCTGACATGCCACTCTCTCGCTGTCATTTATATCTGTGTGGATAAACCACGCCAAAAACATAAGCTGGTATAGGTAAACAGTACACACATTTTACAGCTTCAAAAACCAGCTGCAAAACTTAGCTTCCCACAACAATAACACCTGATTAAAAGTCAGTGCTTAAATAAAGCATTTCTATGTAATTTAAAAACTCTGCCCGATGGTGTGCAGAACATGAGAGCAAAAGTTTCTTTGCAAGTACATCGGTTTCCAAAAACATTGATGAAAAACTGCAGTGCATCATGACAAATTGTTGTTTGAATACCAGAGGTGTTCCTCTTTTTACAATGAATTTACTTTCATTCTAAATAGTTTCTTTTCATTACCTGCTTTCCTTTATTCTACTGGAAAACCACGCTTATTGTGAAGTAAGACAAGAATTTGTGCATTTGTTATTTCAAATTGTTTTTAATAACGTATGACAACAAGGCACAGGTACAATTTGAGGTCTGAGGTCTCAGTAAAATGAGCTACCAGCTAAAACTAAATCAAAATAACTAACTTCACAAAAATCTTACTTAGTAATGTTGGACACAAAGACACTGTTCCAGTAGCAGCTGGCAAAATGCACCGAATACAAAATGACACAGTTTTGTGCAAATTAAATAATGAGCTTCTCAGCTTCTCAGACTGAGGAAGTCTTTCGGACGAAAGACGAAACGTTTCTACAGTTTTTTTTGCTTTTTTTTTTATTTTTTTTGAATGTCCAGAGGACCAGACTTAGCTTTTTTTTTAGATTTTTCTACCTGGATTATTGAGCATGCATCAGGGTAAATAATGAAATGTTCCTGAACATTCATTTGTGCAACAAATAAAAATCAGTAATCTCTTCTTTCACATTTTATGAATTAACATTTGTTTGTGCAAATCCTATAAATCATTAATCTCTTGTTTCACATTTTATCTATCAGCCCGGTCATCAATCTGCTCTCCTGTGTTCTCTCCTCTGAGCTCTGCACATTAGACTCCTCTGAAATGCAGAAATCAGAAGTCATTTTAATACACATACAAGTTCATTGTTTACAGTAAGTACTACATGTAATGGTGTTCCTATTGCTGTCTTACCTGCTGTAGAGTCATTGAGTTGCAGTAAATAATGTAATAAAATATGTCAAGGAGTCACCATTCCTCTGGAACAAGGGACCAGGGAAACGGGTTTGTCTGCTCGGGTCCAGGAACATGTTCATCTCCATGTCGACAAACTGCAAAGAAATATACACATGGTTAACAACAAATCACAGATGACAGTAACTCACAAAACTAACCCACAATAATAAGTATAAATAAGGTCGATTTTCACTCTCTCTCTCTCACACACACACCCCAACAGACACACACAGCTGTGGATGTACAGGATAACAAAATAATTGATTCTGTTAAATTCATTCATTCAACCTTTATTTAGTCAGGTAAATCTTTTGAACCTCATGGGCTCATTTACGAAAGCGACCTGCTAAAACTAAAGAACAATGAACAGCAGTGGTAGAATTTCCTTAAACAATAAACAATAAACAAACAAACAATAAACAATAGAAAACAAAAGAGAGAAAAAAACAAAAGAAAGTTTTTTTTTTTTTTTTTTTAACAAAGTATCAAAAAACTAGCAAAACATTATAAGGTAGACGTATAAAATCAAAGACAGGAACAAATCTGTATTGGTTTGTTCCTGTCTTTGATTTTATACGTCTACCTTATAATGTTTTAAACTGGATTCCCACCCTGACAAGCCAAGATGAATCTTGATAGACCTTTTAAAAACAGTTTATGGTGCAAAATATTAGTTTACTAGCTAAAAACACATGTAAAGGTGAACAAAGAACAACAAGGTTGCAGGCCTCCTACGCAGCTACATCGTCAACACGACAACAATCACGTTCGACGCTCTTTAGAAAACACAAACAGCTTAGAAACATCCTCTAACTATTAGGCGACTTATTGTATAATAATCACTGTAAAGTACGACATGTGTTACTGAGTTAATGATAAACAACAAACGCTGAACAGCTAAAACGAGTACTGTGCTAAACAACAACAATGCCGCCTCACAGCCGTTTGGCGTGCCGTTGTCGAGGCACAGCGGCTGTTTAAACATATCATTATCATTACTGTAAAGAACTACAGTGCCTGAATGCGTTAATGTGAAGTTACGGCTGAGTAAACCACAAAGAACTGCGAAAAAGAGTAAAAAGTAACTCTTTCACTCACTGTTGAGGCGAGGAGCAGCCATCTTGAAACGATGAGGTCGGAGATCTCGGGTGCCGTGCGGCTACACAGAGTTCACGAGTTGGAATTACGACCTGAGAGGGCGTTCCAGTTCATTTTTACTGCTCGGAAACACGTAATTACGACCTCCGAGGACAACTGGAACGCAGCATAAGACACATAATCGCTTCTACAGTGACACCCTCAGGAATAAGGTGGATAGTTTTCCTAACTTCTGCTTGTTTCATTTTATAGTTTATTAAATTCTGGAGACAAATACTTTTTTAAAGTATTTTAAAAGCTTTATTCCGCTGTTTAATTGCTATTGAACATTCTGGTGCCCGCCAAGGAACTATCTTCTTTTTTTTATACCATTACTTCTAGGAATGACTAATTTTGCTGTATTAATAATACATTCACTTATTCCTACATTCAATTCATTTACGGTATTGGCTTACTGGCATCTATATTTTTCATGTTAAAGGTGCAGTCTGCAGTTTTTGGAACACGCTGGAACTTAGAAAAATTTTGAACAGAGACACGTTTCTGGTCCCTCCCCCTCAGAGCCATATATGGCTCTGCTCCCCCTTGCTCTGGCTGAACTTCAGCTCAGCCTCCATAGCTCCGCCTCCACTGCATGTCCTGTTGCAGCCGCTGCGATTTTCTGTGTTTATGTGTTAATAAAACGTTCTAAAAAATATGAAATAAAAACAGGGAGCACTGGTCCAGCACACCAGAACACCATGAAATCTGGAGAGCCTCGCGCAGCCACGTTGAACCCGAGTTTAATTCACTCGTGACGAATTCATTCATTTCCTCATGATTTCAGTCATGGAGTAAGCGGAGGAGGAAGCGATCACTTGACTTTTGGCAAAAAAACAAAAGAAAAGTCCAGATCAGGGATGAAGAAGAGGAATTTAATACATTTGTGTCACATACAAAACAGTCCTGCATTGCTTTGAAATTCTTTGAACAAGAACGTGCGCGGCCGCTGCGGGCTGGTACAAGCGGGGACGTGGGTTAGGAGCGTGAGAAGTTCTGTTTTTATTGGCTGGTTAACGGTGGGTCACTGTGTTTTTTTTTAATGCTTTTAGAGAAGAAAGGGGACTATAGTTTTTTCCACAGATTACTTGTCTAACATCAGTCTGTCACTAGATAGTGACAGAGTGAAGAAATATGTTTAAAAATATTGTTAGAAAACTTACAGACTGTAGCTTTAACCTCACTCAATATTTTAAACTTATCCCAGTTTGCTTTCCCAAGTTTCCATCTCCCCTCAACTTCTACCTGGCCTTGCTCTGTCTCTCTTCCTATACTGATAAAAATTAGATAATGGTCACTCCCCAGTCCCACTGGGCTTTCTTTAAACACTCTCCAGCTGCAAATATCAGCAATAGAATAAGGCCCTGTTTACACGGACACTGTGTGGGGGAAACGGATGTTTTGGGTATGTTAATTAGGTGAAAAGTTTTGCGTTGACACTGTCGAATTCTGTGGATACGACTCTCTCCCCCTCCAACCCCCGTCCTCATGATTTCACTGTAGTTACCATGCTGGGCCTTTAGATGGCGCTGTGATTTTTGGAACCTTCACTACTACGCATGCGCTGCCTGAGGTAAACAGCTGCCTGTCTGCTTTCCTCTCTGGCTAAAATCAGCTAACTACAAGTTGTTGTCAACAAGTTAACAACAAGTTAAAGCTGGAATTTGGACAAGAGTCAACAGATTTGAGTCAGTGGGACCCGCTTCATCTAACAAGCTGCACACTAGACGCTGAGACTGTGGACCAGAACCGCTGAGTGGACTGTGGACCAGAACCGGACTTTACTCCGTGATGCAGCTGACTTACAGCAGGTAAATCAACGTTCTTAATATAATGTTTGCTTGTGTTTACTTTGATCACACAACAACTGAGTTTTTATTTATTTATTTATTTCTGCCAGGTGGAGAAGCTGTCGCTCCAGCAGGCAGACGGTTCGGCGCGGTTCTGATGGGTCCAGATGAAAACACAGCAAGAGTCCAGTTCATTAACGTAGTTACAGTTCGGTTCACGTGTTTTAATAGTGTGTTCAGTTTAATTCTCAGTGTTTGTGTTTAAACTTTGGTGCTGAATAAATAAATAAATAAAAAATAAACCTGGTGTCTTCATTTTCACAGCACGTTACGCACTGTTTAAAAAATGTAACGAGTCCAGATAGATACTGTAGTTCAGATAAATTTACATCTCCCACGCCAACATAAATACTGTTTATTATTGTTAAACTGTTATATTTTGCAACGTGACACGTGAAATGTCAGACTGTCCACGCGCATGCGGGCTGCGCGCATGTGGTTGACACAAAAGCTCCACGGGAGATGTTTACATTATCAGCGGGGGGTCAGCGAAAAAGTTCCACCTTGAGAGCAGGGTCAGGAAAGTATCGGTGTCATCGAGGGGGGCCAGCAGCGTCGTGTAGGCGATAAGCAAAGTCGCAAAGAGAAAGTAGCGGTTACACTCAAAATACGCGCCGTGTAAACTGGCCCTAAGAAACCAAGGTCAGGTCAATAGCAGATTCCTTACCCCTTACAAAGTCCACCCGAGTGCCAACCCATTATTTAAGATAACCAATTCTTTTTCTTCCATTATCTCTTCTAGAATCCCTCCATTTTGATCATCTTGATCTCCCCATAAAGTGCTATGTGCATTGAAGTCCCCACACCAAACTATATTCCCTCTCCATTGTTCTAGAACTGATTCAAGTTTAAACTTTTCTAATTGTTTACAAGGATTATAATAATTTATAGTTTTAATATTCCCATCATTTGACCAAATTTCTACAGCAATAATTTCTAAGTCTGATATTAGTTGGACCTGAATAAATTTTGTTTTCCTTTAAGAATATGGTGCAACCTCCTCCATTCCCATTTATCCTATCTTTACGTAAAACTGAATAACCATGAAGACTAAACCGCAACAATGGTTTGTGCCATGTTTCTTGAACGCATATTATATCTGGTTTTGTGTTTATATTATTAATAAATCTTTTAAATTCTTGACCATTTGCTATTAGACTACAAGCGTTCCATTGTAATATTAGATTTATGTGATAATTTGAGAAGCCTCAGTTTCAGATGATCCTTCACCATGTTTAAGTTCATCATGGATTTTTTCCCCCAAGATAAATCTTTGACATTAAAAAAAATTGTAGCTGCTTTAACTATGATTTTTATTTTTTCAGTTTAAGTTCTTGCTTGTTCTGAGCAATTTATGATATATGCTAGAAAGGGAATCAATTTTTCTAATGTGATATTACATTGATTATGATCTGCCACTCTTATTTTTTCATTATTTATTTTTGAAGTAATATTATTTTTCACCTCTTTCACTGCTTCAGCATAAGTAATTTTCTTATCAGTTTTAACTTTTTGAATTTCAGCTGCCTCTTTTCTCACCATGCATCCTGCATATGCTGCAATGTGACTTCCTCCACAGTTACAACATTTCACAGGATTATTTCCACACTCACCATATGAATGGTCCCCCATCTTTGAACCAGTAGATGGAATGAGCTGAAAGAAACTGAACCAGAAGCTGACCAGATGATGAAGCAGCAGCAAATGAAGAGGCAGCAGAAGAAGAGCAGCAGCAGGAGGAGCAGGTCCGAGCAGCAGAAGCAAGATGGGGAACCGGCAGAGCTGATGAAGAGGCAGCAGAGCTGATGAAGGAAGAGGCAGCAGAGCTGATGAAGAAGCAGCAGAGCTGATGAAGAGGCAGCAGAGCTGATGAAGAGGCAGCAGAGCTGATGAAGGAAGAGGCAGCAGAGCTGATGAAGAGGCAGCAGAGCTGATGAAGAGGCAGCAGAGCTGATGAAGAGGCAGCAGAGCTGATGAAGAGGCAGCAGAGCTGATGAAGAGGCAGCAGAGCTGATGAAGAGGCAGCAGAGCTGATGAAGAGGCAGCAGAGCTGATGAAGAGGCAGCAGAGCTGATGAAGAGGCAGCAGAGCTGATGAAGAGGCAGCAGAGCTGATGAAGAGGCAGCAGAGCTGATGAAGAGGCAGCAGAGCTGATGAAGAGGCAGCAGAGCTGATGAAGAGGCAGCAGAGCTGATGAAGAGGCAGCAGAGCTGATGAAGAGGCAGCAGAGCTGATGAAGAGGCAGCAGAGCTGATGAAGAGGCAGCAGAGCTGATGAAGAGGCAGCAGAGCTGATGAAGAGGCAGCAGAGCTGATGAAGAGGCAGCAGAGCTGATGAAGAGGCAGCAGAGCTGATGAAGAGGCAGCAGAGCTGATGAAGAGGCAGCAGAGCTGATGAAGAGGCAGCAGAGCTGATGAAGAGGCAGCAGAGCTGATGAAGAGGCAGCAGAGCTGATGAAGAGGCAGCAGAGCTGATGAAGAGGCAGCAGAGCTGATGAAGAGGCAGCAGAGCTGATGAAGAGGCAGCAGAGCTGATGAAGAGGCAGCAGAGCTGATGAAGAGGCAGCAGAGCTGATGAAGAGGCAGCAGAGCTGATGAAGAGGCAGCAGAGCTGATGAAGAGGCAGCAGAGCTGATGAAGAGGCAGCAGAGCTGATGAAGAGGCAGCAGAGCTGATGAAGAGGCAGCAGAGCTGATGAAGAGGCAGCAGAGCTGATGAAGAGGCAGCAGAGCTGATGAAGAGGCAGCAGAGCTGATGAAGAGGCAGCAGAGCTGATGAAGAGGCAGCAGAGCTGATGAAGAGGCAGCAGAGCTGATGAAGAGGCAGCAGAGCTGATGAAGGAAGAGGCAGCAGAGCTGATGAAGAGAAAGCAGAGCTGATGAAGAGGTAGCAGAGCTGATGAAGAGGCAGCAGAGCTGATGAAGAGGCAGCAGAGCTGATGAAGAGGCAGCAGAGCGGATGAAGGAAGAGGCAACAGAGCTGATGAAGGAAGAGGCAGCAGAGCGGATGAAGAGGCAGCAGAGCTGATGAAGAAGCAGCAGAGCTGATGAAGGAAGAGTCAAAGTCAAAGTCAAAGTCAAAGTCAACTTTATTGTCAGATCTGCAATATGTACAGTGCAGGACATACACAGGACCGAAATTGCGTTTCTCTCAGTCCCTCGGTGCAACAGTAAACATCTAAACATTGAAACACTGAAACATATAATAATAGACATAAGCATAAAATAGTAAACCTAACACTGTCCTGAGTTTTTTGCATAGTGGTATAAGAGTATGAAAATTTACACCAACTCTAAAACTAAAACATTAAACATTTAATGAACATAATATTGTCCTGAGTTTTTGCATACTAGTATAAAAAAAAGAGTATAAAAAGTATAACTAAAATAAACTAAAGGTTTCTAGCATTGACATTTGCAAAGTGGCAAAGCAGCGTATGAGTCAATGTACACAGTATATGTATGAGGTAGTAGTTGATGTTGTTGTAGAGGCAAAAAGTGGCATATGCAGTAAGGCACATTGGGCATCCCTAAATAAGACCGTTCAGAGCACACTGTATATGTACCAGCAGTGGTGTAGATATTAGAGTAGTGTAAATAAATGTAAACAGTAGTAATTACATGTAAGCAGTAGTAATAAAAGTAAACAGTATTAATAAATGTAAACAGAGAATGTAAACAGTATTATGATTATAGGCAGTGATGTAATACAGACATTAGTGCAAGTATGAGAAGTAGTGCAAACTGTATGAGCACATGACCGAGAGTTTAGTGATTAACCCGTTTGATGACACAGAGACTAGTGTTAAAAACTTTGTGTTGAGTGATAATATGTGAGAAAGTTTTAGTGTTAAGGCAGTTCAAATGGGAGGGGAGGCAGAGCAGGCAGAGTGTTTAGCATTCTGACTGCCTGATGAACAGAGCTGTCTCTCAGTCTGCTGGTTCGAGCCTGGAGACTCCTCAGTCTCCTCCCTGATGGCAGCAGTCTGAAGCAGCTGTGTAGTGGGTGTGTGGGATCACCTGCCATGCGGTGGGCTTTCCGATTGAGGCGTTTGCTGTGTAAGTCCTGCAGTGAGGGCAAGGAGGTGCCCACGATCTTCTCAGCTGCTCTCACAATGCGCTGGAGGCTCTTGCGGCATGATGCAGTACATGCACCAAACCACACAGTGATGCAGCTGGTCAGGACACTTTCTATGGCACCTCTGTAGAAGGTGCTCATGATGGGGGTTGAAGCTCCAGCCCTTTTCAGCTTGCGGAGAAAGTAGAGACGCTGGTGAGCCTTCTTTGCCAGTGCTGCAGTGTTCCTGCTCCAGGACAGGTCCTTTGAGACGTGCACTCCCAGGAACTTGGTGCTGTCTACTCTCTCCACTGCGGTGCTGTTGATGGTCAGAGGGGGATGTTGGGCATCCCTCTTCCTGAAGTCCACAACAATCTCCTTTGTCTTCTCCACGTTGAGAGTGAGATTGTTGTGTCCGCACCACAAGGCCAGGCGGCTCACCTCGTTCCTGTAGTCCGTCTCATCGTTGTTGCTGATGAGACCTACCACTGTTGTGTCGTCCGCAAACTTGATGAAGTGGTTGGAGCTGTATGATGGTGTGCAGTCGTGTGTTAGCAGGGTGAATAGAAGGGGGCTCAGCACACATCCTTGTGGGGCCCCTGTGTTCAATGTGATGGTGCTAGATGTGTTACTCCCGATCCGTACTGTCTGTGGTCTCCCGGTCAGGAAGTCTAGCAGCCAGTTACACATTGAGGTGTTCAGCCCCAGACTGTCCAGTTTAAGGATGAGCTGTTGGGGGATGATGGTGTTAAATGCCGAGCTGAAGTCGATGAACAACATTCTAACATAGGAGTCCTTCGTGTCCAGATGTGTGAGAGCTGTGTGAAGGGCAGAGGAGATGGCATCGTCGGTTGAGCGATTAGGTCGGTATGCAAATTGGAAGGGATCCAGGGAGTCAGGGAGGACAGATGTGATGCAGATGTGAAGAGGCAGCAGAGCTGATGAAGAGGCAGCAGAGCTGATGAAGAGGCAGCAGAGCGGATGAAGAGGCAGCAGAGCTGATGAAGAGGTTGCAGAGCGGATGAAGGAAGAGGCAGCAGAGCAGATGAAGAGGCAGCAGAGCAGATGAAGAGGCAGCAGAGCGGATGAAGAGGTAGCAGAGCGGATGAAGGAAGAGGCAGCAGAGCGGATGAAGGAAGAGGCAGCAGAGCTGATGAAGAAGAGGCAGCAGAGCTGATGAAGAGGCAGCAGAGCTGATGAAGAGGCAGCAGAGCTGATGAAGAGGCAGCAGAGCTGATGAAGAAGGGCAGCAGAGCTGATGAAGAGGCAGCAGAGCTGATGAAGAGGCAGCAGAGCTGATGAAGAGGCAGCAGAGCTGATGAAGAGGCAGCAGAGCTGATGAAGAGGCAGCAGAGCTGATGAAGAGGCAGCAGAGCTGATGAAGAGGCAGCAGAGCTGATGAAGAGGCAGCAGAGCTGATGAAGAGGCAGCAGAGCTGATGAAGAGGCAGCAGAGCTGATGAAGAGGCAGCAGAGCTGATGAAGAGGCAGCAGAGCTGATGAAGAGGCAGCAGAGCTGATGAAGAGGCAGCAGAGCTGATGAAGAGGCAGCAGAGCTGATGAAGAGGCAGCAGAGCTGATGAAGAGGCAGCAGAGCTGATGAAGAGGCAGCAGAGCTGATGAAGAGGCAGCAGAGCTGATGAAGAGGCAGCAGAGCTGATGAAGAGGCAGCAGAGCTGATGAAGAGGCAGCAGAGCTGATGAAGAGGCAGCAGAGCTGATGAAGAGGCAGCAGAGCTGATGAAGAGGCAGCAGAGCTGATGAAGAGGCAGCAGAGCTGATGAAGAGGCAGCAGAGCTGATGAAGAGGCAGCAGAGCTGATGAAGAGGCAGCAGAGCTGATGAAGAGGCAGCAGAGCTGATGAAGAGGCAGCAGAGCTGATGAAGAGGCAGCAGAGCTGATGAAGAGGCAGCAGAGCTGATGAAGAGGCAGCAGAGCTGATGAAGAGGCAGCAGAGCTGATGAAGAGGCAGCAGAGCTGATGAAGAGGCAGCAGAGCTGATGAAGAGGCAGCAGAGCTGATGAAGAGGCAGCAGAGCTGATGAAGAGGCAGCAGAGCTGATGAAGAGGCAGCAGAGCTGATGAAGAGGCAGCAGAGCTGATGAAGAGGCAGCAGAGCTGATGAAGAGGCAGCAGAGCTGATGAAGAGGCAGCAGAGCTGATGAAGAGGCAGCAGAGCTGATGAAGAGGCAGCAGAGCTGATGAAGAGGCAGCAGAGCTGATGAAGAGGCAGCAGAGCTGATGAAGAGGCAGCAGAGCTGATGAAGAGGCAGCAGAGCTGATGAAGAGGCAGCAGAGCTGATAGAAGAGGCAGCAGAGCTGATGAAGAGGCAGCAGAGCTGATGAAGAGGCAGCAGAGCTGATGAAGAGGCAGCAGAGCTGATGAAGAGGCAGCAGAGCTGATGAAGAGGCAGCAGAGCTGATGAAGAGGCAGCAGAGCTGATGAAGAGGCAGCAGAGCTGATGAAGAGGCAGCAGAGCTGATGAAGAGGCAGCAGAGCTGATGAAGAGGCAGCAGAGCTGATGAAGAGGCAGCAGAGCTGATGAAGAGGCAGCAGAGCTGATGAAGAGGCAGCAGAGCTGATGAAGAGGCAGCAGAGCTGATGAAGAGGCAGCAGAGCTGATGAAGAGGCAGCAGAGCTGATGAAGAGGCAGCAGAGCTGATGAAGAGGCAGCAGAGCTGATGAAGAGGCAGCAGAGCTGATGAAGAGGCAGCAGAGCTGATGAAGAGGCAGCAGAGCTGATGAAGAGGCAGCAGAGCTGATGAAGAGGCAGCAGAGCTGATGAAGAGGCAGCAGAGCTGATGAAGAGGCAGCAGAGCTGATGAAGAGGCAGCAGAGCTGATGAAGAGGCAGCAGAGCTGATGAAGAGGCAGCAGAGCTGATGAAGAGGCAGCAGAGCTGATGAAGAGGCAGCAGAGCTGATGAAGAGGCAGCAGAGCTGATGAAGAGGCAGCAGAGCTGATGAAGAGGCAGCAGAGCTGATGAAGAGGCAGCAGAGCTGATGAAGAGGCAGCAGAGCTGATGAAGAGGCAGCAGAGCTGATGAAGAGGCAGCAGCGCTGATGAAGAGGCAGCAGAGCTGATGAAGAGGCAGCAGAGCTGATGAAGAGGCAGCAGAGCTGATGAAGAGGCAGCAGAGCTGATGAAGAGGCAGCAGAGCTGATGAAGAGGCAGCAGAGCTGATGAAGAGGCAGCAGAGCTGATGAAGAGGCAGCAGAGCTGATGAAGAGGCAGCAGAGCTGATGAAGAGGCAGCAGAGCTGATGAAGAGGCAGCAGAGCTGATGAAGAGGCAGCAGAGCTGATGAAGAGGCAGCAGAGCTGATGAAGAGGCAGCAGAGCTGATGAAGAGGCAGCAGAGCTGATGAAGAAGCAACAGAGCTGATGAAGAGGCAGCAGAGCTGATGAAGAGGCAGCAGAGCTGATGAAGAGGCAGCAGAGCTGATGAAGAGGCAGCAGAGCTGATGAAGAGGCAGCAGAGCTGATGAAGGAAGAGGCAGCAGAGCTGATGAAGGAAGAGGCAGCAGAGCTGATGAAGAGGCAGCAGAGCTGATGAAGAGGCAGCAGAGCTGATGAAGAGGCAGCAGAGCTGATGAAGAGGCAGCAGAGCTGATGAAGAGAGGCAGCAGAGTTGATGAAGGAAGAGGCAGCAGAGCTGATGAAGAAGCCGTTTGAAGTCCGTACGAAGAGGCGGATGCTTCTGCTGTCGTGAGAAGTTGGAGTGAGGCCTGCTGCTGTGTGTGTTAAGAAGAAGAGCTGGAGTGAGGCCTGCTGCTGTGTGTGTTAAGGAGAGGAAGTTGAGTCCTTCTGTTGTGGAGACCTGGGTGCTGAAGACCAGGAGCCATGAGTGACCTGCTGGACTATGAGTTTTATTAAATCACCCAGAATGCTAGAAGTTAAAAATGCAGTGGGGGTTTTCACGTCTAAAGTAACAGATATAAAAGGTTGTAGGTTGTACAGTCATGTCGATCATTGTATATATATGAAACAAAGCAAAGTTTGTGTGTTGTACAGTTTTGTATTTATTTATTTTTATTTATTTTTTATACAATGAACTGAAAAGAAGAACCAAACAAAACAAAAAAATGTGTGTAGTATAGTAACTGTGTACAATGATATAATTGAATGATTTTGTACAGTGAGAGAGCGAGTGGGGGTGTTAAGATTGACGTAATTAATATGGTGCGCTCTTCACCTACGTCATCACTGTGGGACTACTTAAAGGTGCTATGTGTAACTTTCTGTAGAGCACAGAACTTAGAAAAATTTTCACAGGCAAAGCATTCTGATCCCTCCCCCTCAGAGCCATATATGGATCTGCCCCCCTTGCTCTGCTGAAATTCAAATTCAAGCTCTGTTTTTATTGGCTGATTCAAATTCAAGCTCTGTTTTTATTGGCTGGTTACAAACTCTGTTTTTATTGGCTGGTTAACGGCGGGTCACTGTGTTTTTAGTGTTTTTATAAATGCTGATAGAGAATAATAATAATAATAATGCATTTTATTTGGTAGCGCCTTTCAAAACACTCAAGGACACTTCACAGCATTAAAAACACAATAAAAACAGTATAAAATAACTATATACCGGTAAAAAGAAAAATCAAAGTCAATAAAAAAAAAACACACAAAAAAGAAAATATATAAAATAACTACATAAAAAAGAAAAATTAAAGTGAGAAGGCTAACTTGAACAGATGAGTTTTGATTTGAAGGGCAGAAGGCAGTCAATGTTACGGATGTCTGGGGGAAGAGCGTTCCAGAGTTGGGGAGCGGAGTGAGAAAAGGCTCTGTGTCCCATGGTGCTGAGGCGGACAAGAGGCACGTTGAGGTGGATGGAAGAGGAAGAACGAAGGGAGCGTGGATGGGTGGTAATGTGCAGGAGATCAGACAGGTAAGGAGGGGCGAGGCTGTGAATAACCTTGAAAGTGTATAACAGGATTTTAAATTGAATTCTGAATGTGACAGTGGAGTTGCTGCAAAACTGGGGTGATGTGGTGGAATGAGGGGGTTTTGGTAACAATGCGGGCAGCTGAGTTTTGAACCAATTGAAGCTCACGGGTTAATTTGTGAGGCAGACCAAAGAGGAGAGAGTTACAGTAATCAATTCGAGAAGTGACAAGACTGTGGACCAGGATGGAAGCAGAGTGCGGAGAGAGGGATGGACGGAGACGGTTGATGTTTCGTAGGTGGAAATAAGCAGACCGGGTAATACTATTGATGTGAGAGTGAAAAGAGAGAGTGCTATCAAGAATGACACCCAGACTCTTAACGTGAGGGGAGGGAGAAACCAAGGAGTTGTCAATGTTGAGGGAAAAACTGTTAACTTTAGATAAGGTGGATTTAGTACCAACGAGTAAAAACTCTGTTTTATCACTGTTTAATTTCAGGAAGTTAGACGTGAACCAGGATTTAATTTCAGCTAAGCAGGAAGTGAGGGAGGAGGGAGGAAGTGAAGAGTCAGGTGCAGTGGATAAAAAGAGCTGGGTGTCATCAGCAAAACAATGGAAATGGATGTTAAATTTATGGAAGATATGGCCAAGGGGGAGAAGGTAGATGATGAAAAGAAGAGGCCCCAGGACAGAGCCTTGGGGCACACCTGAAGTCACAGGAGAGCAATGGGATCTGAATGATTTTAGCTGGATGAACTGGGTGCGGCCAGAGAGATAGGACTGAAACCAAGCGAGGGGTGTTTGGGTGATGCCAATGGATGAAAGTCTATGGAGGAGGATGTTGTGGGAGATGGTATCAAAAGCCGCACTGAGATCGAGGAGGATTAAGAGGGAAAGTAAACCAGAATCTGCCGATCTAGAGAATCTAGAGAAGCAAGGGGACTATAGTTTTTTTCAGATTACTTTGTCTAACACCAGTCTGTCAGTAGATAGTGACAGAGTGAAGAAATATGTTAAAAATATATTGTTAGAAAATACCCTGATGCATGCTCAATTATCCAGGTAGAAAAATCTAAAAAAGCGAAGTCTGGTCCTCTGGACATTCAAAAAAAAAAAAAAAAAATTGTAGAAACGTTTCGTCTTTCGTCCGAAAGACTTCCTCAGTCTGAGCTGCTGTATTCAGCTCAGTCTTATAAATAGCACCCTCTCACAGTGTTACACAACCAGTTGGCTGATGACAGCCAAAACCAGCTGCTCACATAATCAAGGAGGACCATCATCCTAACAATGGATCGTTAGCACCCTGATGGTTGTTTGCTATTCACAGAGGGCTGAGTGATACTAGCAATCACAGCTCCTCCTCCTACAATACTTGCTTTGTTTGTTTTTTTTTGTTGTTGGATGTCCAGAGGACCAGACTTAGCTTTTTTAGATATTGTTAGAAAAGTTAGACTGCACTACAAAGTTACATAGTGCAGCTTTAAGGCGTGGTGTTGGCGCAGCTGTGTGGAGTTGACAGTTGAGTTGGAGAGGATGGTCAAAGAATCTGTATGTATCTGCTGAATTATCTGCGTAGAATAAACCTCCTGAACTAAAGCTGAATCGTGGACCTCACTTTGTCCGACTTATCCTGCCCTAAAGATGACGAACTCTACATATTCAAACATGAAATACAGTAGTCTTTCAATCTGACACAGATCTATAAAGTAGAGTGTAGGGAGTCATTTTCAGTCCATTTCTATTGTAGGATGTAGCCAACAGGATGAGGGCAGGTGAAGCTCACCAGCACAATCAAACCCTGCCCCCCTCCCCCCCACACACACACACACACACACACACACACACAAAAACAACATTCTCACTCTTTGGCTTTTTGAAAAGTTGGCAGCCCTGTTTATTTTGAACAATTTTACTAGAAATTACAACCATACCTGTTAGAGAACAAACATGTGGTTGGTGGAGGTCTGACGTGAAGCTCCTGCTCCTACACAGAAAAACACACACACAGTCACGAGACTAGATTATCCAAGCACGTGACAACGAGACGTAGCTGCTAACAGCTACACATGCTAACAGCTACAGATGCTAACAGCTACTCATGCTAACAACTACACATGCTAGCTACACATGCTAGCTACAGATGCTAACAGAGTGAACTAACTTCCTCTCCACAGACAAGAAGCTGCAGTGTTACAAGCCTCTGGCAGCAGCAGCTTGGAACTAAATCACAGAATAAAGTATTTGACTCACGAGAAGTCTTTTTTCATCAGTAATTGAAATAAATCACGGAGCTAAATCCAGACGGAGCTTCTCATCACGAAGGAAAACAAAGAGGCTGAGCTGCTGACGTCATGTCCACATATTTACCAGCATTCCAGCAGCCACCACCAGGGGGGTCGTCACTACACAAACAAAAGGAATCTAGATTACAATACATGGAAAATATGATCTAAACAGATTTCCCAAAGATTAAAAGAAACTTTTCTAATAACTACTAGATAAACTTTTCTGAAAAAGATTGACTGCAACAATTATTGCTAAAGTTTTAAACAAAGATTTTGTGCATTGAGTGGCACTTAGAGTATATTTTATGAAATAATCTTGGCTCTATCTCTTTCATCCATCCATCCATCCATCTTCTTCCGCTTATCCGGGGTCGGGTCGCGGGGGTAGCAGCCTAAGTAGGGAGGCCCAGACTTCCCTCTCCCCAGCCACTTGGAGCAGCTCCTCTGGGGGAATCCCAAGGCGTTCCCAGGCCAGCCGAGAAACATAGTCCCTCCAGCGTATCCTGGGTCTTCCTCTGGGTCTCCTCCCGGTGGGACATGCCCGGAACACCTCACCAGGGAGGCGTCCAGGAGGCATCCTAACCAGATGCCCGAGCCACCTCAACTGGCTCCTCTCGATGTGGAGAAGCAGCGGCTCTACTCCGAGTCCCTCCCGGATGACTGAGCTTCTCACCCTATCTCTAAGGGAGAGTCCAGCCACCCTGCGGAGAAAACTCATTTCAGCCGCTTGTATCCGAGATCTCGTTCTTTCGGTCATAACCCAAAGCTCATGACCATAGATGAGGGTGGGAACGTAGATCGATCGGTAAATTGAGAGCTTTGCCTTTTGACTCAGCTCTCTCTTCACCACGACAGACCGGTACAGCGCCCGCTTCACTACGGACGCTGCACCTATCCGCCTATCGATCTCACGCTCCAGTTTTCCCTCATTCGTGAACAAGACCCCGATCTATCTCTTTTAAATGTTAGCAAAATATCTGTGAAACTGACTGAATTATAGACATTTTTGTGTTTCTAACATGAGTTTTCTGTTCAAACATCAAGAACTGGGTTGGCTCCAAAACTTAAATCATTTGTAGACGTACATCCACTGATTATCTCTGGAAAGTTTCATTAAAATATCTTCACTGGTTCATGAGATATTTTGCTAACAGACAGAGTTGAGTTTAAAGAATTAAATGTCAGAATTTTAAACCAAGGTCTCAGACAATCTATTAGTGCTCAGACTGTGTGTTGGGGATTCCTCTCAGCTACTACCACCTCAAACGTCACATCAATATCTGTAAAACTGAATTATAGACATGTTTTATGTTTTTAAGTTCAGTTAACTGTGGCAGCCATTGTAACTTCAGCTGACTCCAAAATCTAATCAGTTGTAGACATACATCCAATGATGACTTTCTGCAAGTTTCACTACAACTCATCCAGTGGTTCATGAGATATTTTGCTAACAGACAGACATTGTGACAACAAGTGTAAAGTTTCCAGTGAGTCTCTGCAGCTTCTTCTCTCCTGACTTCTCTGATCAATAATGTTGAAGTGATGGATCCTGCAGAGTGATCACATGACAGCAGCAAGAATGTGACTGAAGAGACGGGAAGTAAAAGGGATTGTGACATGATTTTTTTACTATTCATAAAATTGCTCAAAATATATATATTTTATCATTTAAATATGTTTGTTTTTGCAAACAAAATGATAAATCACTTTAATTTTGCTTTAAAAGTGATTTTGAACTTCAAGCCGTGTTTAATCATGGGAAATCCGATTACACTCGAACGCACCATATGTGATGTCACACTGGGCAGAGGGCTGTGGTGTCTTTAATAGCGGACAATTTAAAACTGGACGAATTTATCAATCTATGTGAAGATTTGAGCTATTTGTCTTCATTTTGGGAAGCAGAAAATTGTTTGGGTGATGGAACAAGAAACAACAGGATCTAATTTAGGTCTGATGCTGTATCAGACTTCCTTCATGTCGAGCTGCTCATACCTGTGCACTGTGACAAGCCCAGAGCTCTGCCCGGTGTGACATCACAGATGGTGCGTTCGTGCGTAATGGGATTTCCCATGATTAAACACGGCTTGAAGTTCAAAATCACTTTTAAAGCAAAATTAAAGTGATTTATAATTTTGTTTGCAAAAACAAACATATTTAAATGATAAAATATATATATTTTGAGCAATTTTATGAATAGTAAAAAAAATCATGTCACAATCCCTTGAAGCAGCATGAAAATGAAGACGTGGACGGAGAAATGAGCTCCATGAAGCGTTTGGACTCTCTATTTGGACAGAGCAGCTGCAGCTGAAGCTCTGATTCACAACAACACAACAGCTCTGCTTTAGAGACAACAAGACACGTCCTAATGTCCACTTGTTGTCCACAGTGTCCAACTGTCCAAAGCAGCAAACTCAAAGCAACAAGTCTGGATTCAATGAAACAATGGACAGAAAGAATGGACAGAAAGTTTGTCCTCTGTCTTCAGCTGCTTCTTGTCTTCTCTACAAACACTTGATGATCATGAGGGGATGAAAGAACTTTTCTGAATCTCTTTGGAACATGTTGCTCACGTGACTCATCACATCCATCAGCTGCTTCTGCTTCTTCACAAGAAAAGGAGGAAAAAGCTCCACGACAGCAGAGGCAGGAAAAGAGCTGGACAAGTCCCTGAA
>JBBPBX010064250.1:0-20306 GCA_038048925.1 Garcialebias charrua | reverse complement strand
GCATCGCTTTGAATGAGAACATGCGGCTGCTCGCTGGCTGTGCTGGGACAGGTGGGGGCGTGGGTTAGGGGCCAAAACTCCGTCCCTTCTGTTCTCTGATTGGTCCGGTCAAAAATCTACCGGAGAAATCGTTGTCAATGGGAGAAGTCCCAGACTGAGCAGTGAAGGGAAATGAGAATTGAGCGGAGCTGCGTAGGAATGGCGAGGGCCAGGCTAATATGTCGTAGGACATGAAAATTTGTTTTTTTTTAACTGCGATATATAGGGCGGAGCGACTTAAAGGGCGGAAAGTATGTTATCTATTCTTCACTTTTTTTATTTAATTATTTGTTTGTATTTCTTGTGAAGTTGGTTTTAAATTTAATTTCAAGTGACATTAAAGAGGTCCTCAAAATTAATTTGCCTTATCTATAAGAACCCCATCTCCTTAGAAACCCAAGACCAATCATGTTTTAATTCTTATCTGTTTTTGCCGCAGACGGGAACCAGCATCCAGGGGAACCTTGATGGCATTGCAGAAATCTGTTAACCATACCTGCTTGTAGTAAGGACTCAGAGGAGCGTGATTCACAAGTACTTCAGACGGGAACCAGCATCCAGGGGCACCTTGATGGCATCGCAGAAAGCTGTCAACCATACCTGCTTGCAGGAAGGACTCAGAGGAGCGTGATTCACAAGTACTGTACTTCCTTGTGATTGACAAACATGCCATACCTTGGAAATCACTTGCCTGTGTTGATGAACTTTTTAAAGCTCACTTTGTGTTCGGCACTTCATATGACCATGATCTGGTCAATGTGTGCAGCTTTCTGCAGACCGCCATTTACGAGATAGATGTTAAGACAACCAAAGTGAATCCTAGGGTTACAGAGTTGAGGGTTCGGATGCTGCGTTTAATAGTGGTTTTGCTACGATTGTTTCAATATTAAGTTGAGTTGGAATGTTCTGTTTCATTTGTAAGAAGTACCAGACAAATGCTAATTCTCTGACCAAGCACTTAAAAGTGATCCATGGACTTTACTCTGGTAAGACACTTCGTCTTAAATGTGGTCAGGCAGGTTGTGCTCAAGTTTATGGCACATTTTCTGGGTTCAGAAAGCATCTCAATAAAGCGCATGAGAAGGCTGTGAGATAGCAGAGACTATTCAGTTACTAATCAACACCAAAGTATTATGGTAAATGTTAACTGGGCCAAACACCATGGAATATGTATTGTGCAGATTTAGTTGTTTGTAAAGAAGTATTGGGAAATGCCAGTTTTCCATAAGATCTACAATGTTGTGAAAGATGAGAGGTTACTGTTGCATTTGCACTGCAAACGGTGTGTCTAAGCATTTCAGTGCTTTTCAAGATTTGGGTAAAGGAGAAGGACCTCGTGTTATTTACGTAGAAGAGCTTTTGATTTACGGTACATGTGTCATACAGTCATGAATATGCAAATGTTTACAGTATATTGTTCCATTCCTGTGAACAATAAAAATGGCTGAAATACTGATTTCTGGTCTATTCATTGCACTCTTACAAACTTAACAGTGTATAATAGCTGTAAAACAATTGCATAGTGAGTGAAATAAAGTTAAATTTGGTTCTATTTTACAATTTAATTTAATGTTTAACTGCACAATATGGAATAAAATTCAATTAAATTGGGAGTAAAATTTTATACTATTAAGAGCACAGTTTGACACTATATGGAATAAAATTTATTTCTATTTTGTGTAAAATTCCTTTTCAGTCAGAGTAAAAGTTATCTCTACTTAGAATAAAATGTAATTCTATGTAGAATAAATTATATTCCACTTGGAGTAAAAATACGGTAGAGTATTTTTTTCTTTTAATCAAATTTGAGTAAAAATACGGTAAAGTAATTTTACTTTTAATCAACTTGGAGTAAAAATACAGTAGAGTAATTTATATTTTAATCAACTTGGAGTAAAGTCTCTTGGCATTGATTAAAATTTTTGCACTAAATAGAGTAGATTTTAATCTGTAATTTCAACTCTTCCATGAGAGTAAATTTTACTCTATTTAGACTGGGACCAAATGTTGTATTTTTTAGAGTAAAATTTTATTCAAATTGAGTAAATTTTACTCTGGAAATTTTCCTGTGCAGCAGCTTTTGACACCGTCGACCATCAGGTACTAATCAACCACTTGTCTCAGCAGGTTGGCCTCCAGGGAGCTGTGCTTGAGTGGTTCAAATCTTACCTGTCTGGGAGAACTTTTTCTGTCATGATAGGCGATCTGTCCTCCTCTTCATCAACCCCTCTGACCTCTGGCGTACCACAGGGATCTATTCTAGGGCCAGTCCTCTTCTCTCTTTACATGCTGCCATTAGGATCAATCATTGCACGTCATAACCTGTCTTTTCACATGTATGCAGACGATTTACAAATCTATCTGCCAGTCACTCCCAACCCCTCACCCAGTTCAAACACTCTTGTCAACTGCTTAAATGACATTAAGCACTGGCTCTCTCAAAACTTCCTCCACCTAAACACAGATAAAACTGAATGCATTTTATTTAGTGCACCTGGTGACACCAGCAACATCCTTCCCAGTCCCATTGTTGGTTTTCCCCTCCCCCACTTCAACCCGGTGGTCAGAAATCTTGGAGTACAGCTTGACTCCAACTTAAAGCTTGATAAACAGATCAGCTCTGTTGTCAAGACCAGCTTTTTCCAGCTCCGTCTGCTCTCCAAAGTCAAGTCATTTCTCAGCCGTGGTGATCTGGAGAAGGCCATCCACGCCTTTGTGACCTCCAGACTTGACTATTGTAATGCTTTGTATGTTGGTATTAATCAATCCTCCATCTCCCGTTTACAGCTTGTTCAAAACTCTGCCGCCCGCTTTTTGACCAACACACGAAAATATGAACACATCACTCCTGTCCTGTCCTCTCTACACTGGCTCCCGGTTCAGTTCAGGATACAGTTCAAGCTGCTCCTGTTTGTTTTCAAAGCTCTGAATGGACTTGCTCCTCTGTACATCTCAGAACTTTTGAAAGCCCATCAGCCCGGCAGAGATTTACGATCTGCCAGTCAACACCTGCTGGAGGTGCCTCGCTCAAGGTACAAACAATGGGGAGACCGGTCATTTTCTGTTGCCGGCCCAAAAGCCTGGAACAGCCTCCCCCTTGAGCTGCGTGCCACCTCTGATCTGACTCTGTTCAAAACCAGACTGAAGACCCACTTGTTCAAAAAAGCTTTCAGTGTGTAACTTTTATTACTTTTGGTATTTTAATATGTAGCATTTTTTATTTCCATTGCCTTTTTATTTCCACTTGTTCAAATAAGCTTCCAGTGTGTAACTTTTATTACTTTTGGTATTTTAATATGTAACATTTTTTATTTCCATTGCCTTTTTATTTCCACTTGTTCAAAAAAGCTTTCAGTGTGTAACTTTTATTACTTGTGTTATTTTAGTGTTATTTTAGTATGTAGCATTTTTTATTTCCATTGCCTTCTTTTATTGCTGTTGTTTCTTATTCTATTTTCATTGATTTATTGTTCCAGTTTATTCATCTTTTTATCCTGTTAAGCACCTTGGTCAATGCAAGGCATTGTAGGAAGGTGCTATACAAATAAAGTTTATTATTATTATTATTATTATTTAGCGGTTGTGTATGTGTGTGTGCTGCAGGTTTTGTGCAGTAACAGTTTGCTGGACTCGTCCGAGTACTGGCAGAGGAACGAGAAGGCTTTGTGCAGACTGGGCCTGCTGGACGGCGATGCTGAGGGCAGCTGCACCATGGTGAGTAGCATACTGCAAGTGAAGAAACACACACATCGTTGAGACAGCCGCGCTGGGCCCGGTCATTTCCACTCGTCTTTAAGCTGCAGGAGGTATGTTTGTGGCCCCGAACAACAGCAAGTAAACAGTTTGAAGTTTCAGGAGGAAAATTATACATAATGACATTTAAAAAGCCTCCGCTGTCTGCTTCTGCTGAGTGGATTGTGGGTAGATGGAGGAAACGTAGTTCTTACAGCAGGCTGTTGGTGTTACTTTTATCTGAGAGCTGCGGCTCATGAGGTTTGTGTTTTTCAGAGTTTTATGAGGCCAGTTGATGGCTTTGCTTTAGTTTACTCTTTCTATTATTATTAATTTTAATATTGTCTATTCATTTTGGCGGGAAATGCTTATTTTCAATGTTGCAGCAGAAGCAAAACAACAGACTTCTGAGCAGCGCCAGTACACCGACGTCACCTTTAGGTGCAGATACAGGTGAAACTGAGAACACTTTTGTTTTACTTTTCACACAAAGAGGGAAGTGAACTCAACCAGCTAAGTTGACTGTAGCATATGAACTGCTCCAGGGCTCGTTGAATATTTGAGGAATACAAATGTGGTGAATAACTCTTTCCTTGTGCAAAAAAAATTGATCATTGGTGTTATTTGATGCTGTTAGCTGGTGCCAGAACTGACTTATGCTTCATGTTTCATCATGAAGAGGTTACAACGTTGTTGCCAGCTCTGTGCTTGAGATTTACTTTGGCTGGAAATACAAGAAATACAATTATCTCTGCTATAAGACAGATTCTCTTAGAGAAATACAGAGAGAAAAAAACCTGCTACTACAATTCAGGGCACCATTCTGCTTTCTGTATTAAAAATGACATTTGTTCAGACAGCTCAACAAACCTTCATGATAAATTCAAGTTAAAGGCAAAGCAAATAAGAACTTAGTTGTTTACCCTTTTTTTTGTGTGTGACTACTCAATTTTCTTTCTTGTATATATTTAGATACTTGGGACTCATACTCTTTTAAAACAAATCTTTTTTTTCTTTCTTAATTTGAATTTTTTTTCATTGCATTGTCCCCAAACATATAATTATCACGAGGCTCCAAGACGCAGACTCAAAAACTCAGGAAAGTTTATTTGATGAAGAATTTATAACTTCAACAAAAACATTTTAACATAAAGTTAACAAGACAAGACACACATCTACCTCCCCTCCACCACACACACACACACACACACACACACACACACACACGCACGCACGCACGCACGCACGCACACACGCACGCACGAACACACACACACTCCTGAATGTAACAAGATCTATGGTGGAGGTGGTCTCCAGCTACAAATACTTGGGTGTACACTTGAATGATAACCTCAGCTGGAGCAACAACACCACCAGCCTGATCAAGAAAGGTCATCAGAGACTCTACTTCCTCAGACGGCTGAGACGAGCTGGTCTGAGCAGCTCAGTCCTCACCTCCTTCTACAGGTGTGCAGTGGAGAGCATCCTGTGCTCCAGCATCAACGTGTGGCATGGAGGCTGCACAGCTGCAGAAAGAAAAGCTCTGCAGAGAGTGGTGAAGGCTGCACAGAAGATGTTGGAGTCAGTCTCCCCACCATCACAGACATTTACACCTCCAGATGCAGGAAGAGAGCCACCTGCATCATGAAGGACCCCACTCACCCAGCACACACTTTTGCCCCACTCCCCTCAGGAAGGAGGTTGAGGAGCATTAAGTGTAGAACCACTAGACTGAGGAACAGCTTCTACCCTGAGGCTGTTAGACTCATGAATATCTAACCAGAATAATCACTGTGAAATATCACATCATGTTGCTGCTGATCTGTTTCATGTTGCTGCTGATCTGTTTCATGTTGCTGCTGATCTGTTTCATGTTGCTGCTGATCTGTTTCATGTTGCTGCTGATCTGTTTCATGTTGCTGCTGATCTGTTTCATGTTGCTGCTGATCTGTTTCATGTTGCTGCTGATCTGTTTCATGTTGCTGCTGATCTGTTTCATGTTGCTGCTGATCTGTTTCATGTTGCTGCTGATCTGTTTCATGTTGCTGCTGATCTGTTTCATGTTGCTGCTGATCTGTTTCATGTTGCTGCTGATCTGTTTCATGTTGCTGCTGATCTGTTTCATGTTGCTGCTGATCTGTTTCATGTTGCTGCTGATCTGTTTCATGTTGCTGCTGATCTGTTTCATGTTGCTGCTGATCTGTTTCATGTTGCTGCTGATCTGTTTCATGTTGCTGCTGATCTGTTTCATGTTGCTGCTGATCTGTTTCATGTTGCTGCTGATCTGTTTCATGTTGCTGCTGATCTGTTTCATGTTGCTGCTGATCTGTTTCATGTTGCTGCTGATCTGTTTCATGTTGCTGTTGATCTGTTTCATGTTGCTGCTGATCTGTTTCATGTTGCTGCTGATCTGTTTCATGTTGCTGCTGATCTGTTTCATGTTGCTGCTGATCTGTTTCATGTTGCTGCTGATCTGTTTCATGTTGCTGCTGATCTGTTTCATGTTGCTGCTGATCTGTTTCATGTTGCTGCTGATCTGTTTCATGTTGCTGCTGATCTGTTTCATGTTGCTGCTGATCTGTTTCATGTTGCTGCTGATCTGTTTCATGTTGCTGCTGATCTGTTTCATGTTGCTGCTGATCTGTTTCATGTTGCTGCTGATCTGTTTCATGTTGCTGCTGATCTGTTTCATGTTGCTGCTGATCTGTTTCATGTTGCTGCTGATCTGTTTCATGTTGCTGCTGATCTGTTTCATGTTGCTGCTGATCTGTTTCATGTTGCTGCTGATCTGTTTCATGTTGCTGCTGATCTGTTTCATGTTGCTGCTGATCTGTTTCATGTTGCTGCTGATCTGTTTCATGTTGCTGCTGATCTGTTTCATGTTGCTGCTGATCTGTTTCATGTTGCTGCTGATCTGTTTCATGTTGCTGCTGATCTGTTTCATGTTGCTGCTGATCTGTTTCATGTTGCTGCTGATCTGTTTCATGTTGCTGCTGATCTGTTTCATGTTGCTGCTGATCTGTTTCATGTTGCTGCTGATCTGTTTCATGTTGCTGCTGATCTGTTTCATGTTGCTGCTGATCTGTTTCATGTTGCTGCTGATCTGTTTCATGTTGCTGCTGATCTGTTTCATGTTGCTGCTGATCTGTTTCATGTTGCTGCTGATCTGTTTCATGTTGCTGCTGATCTGTTTCATGTTGCTGCTGATCTGTTTCATGTTGCTGCTGATCTGTTTCATGTTGCTGCTGATCTGTTTCATGTTGCTGCTGATCTGTTTCATGTTGCTGCTGATCTGTTTCATGTTGCTGCTGATCTGTTTCATGTTGTTGCTGATCTGTTTCATGTTGCTGCTGATCTGTTTCATGTTGCTGCTGATCTGTTTCATGTTGCTGCTGATCTCATTTCATTTCATTTATTCATTTATATAGCACTTTACACAACCACGGTGGTGGTGACCAAAGTGCTTAACAAAAAACAGTGCAGTACTTAAAAAGACAGATTAAAAATCAAGAAAAACACAACATAAAAGCAAAAATAAAACCAGAAATGTCACCACATATTTAATTACTAAAAGCCAGTTTGAATAAAAAAGTCTTAAGCTTTGATTTAAAAGGGCCAAGTTCAGTAATCTGGCGTAGCTCAAGTGGGAGTGTATTCCAGAGTCGAGGTGCGGCCGCAGAAAAGGCACGGTCACCCCAACGTTTATATTTTGTCCGTGGAACAGAGAGCAAGAGTTGGCTATCTGACCTCAGAGACCTGGAGCGGGCGGGGAAACTTAACAACTCCGTTATATAAGTAGGAGCGAGGCCATTCAGAGCTTTAAAAACAAATAATAAAAGTTTAAAATCTATCCTAAAACGGACAGGAAGCCAATGTAGAGAGAATAAAACAGGTGTGATGTGGTCCCATCTAGGAGTGTTGGTTAAAAGGCGAGCTGCTGCATTCTGAACAAGCTGGAGGCGGCTCAGTGTTGACTGAGGCACACCAACATACAGAGCGTTACAAAAATCTGTTTCATGTTGCTGCTGATCTGTTTCATGTTGCTGCTGATCTGTTTCATGTTGCTGCTGATCTGTTTCATGTTGCTGCTGATCTGTTTCATGTTGCTGCTGATCTGTTTCATGTTGCTGCTGATCTGTTTCATGTTGCTGCTGATCTGTTTCATGTTGCTGCTGATCTGTTTCATGTTGCTGCTGATCTGTTTCATGTTGCTGCTGATCTGTTTCATGTTGCTGCTGATCTGTTTCATGTTGCTGCTGATCTGTTTCATGTTGCTGCTGATCTGTTTCATGTTGCTGCTGATCTGTTTCATGTTGCTGCTGATCTGTTTCATGTTGCTGCTGATCTGTTTCATGTTGCTGTTGATCTGTTTCATGTTGCTGCTGATCTGTTTCATGTTGCTGCTGATCTGTTTCATGTTGCTGTTGATCTGTTTCATGTTGCTGCTGATCTGTTTCATGTTGCTGTTGATCTGTTTCATGTTGCTGTTGATCTGTTTCATGTTGCTGTTGATCTGTTTCATGTTGCTGTTGATCTGTTTCATGTTGCTGTTGATCTGTTTCATGTTGCTGTTGATCTGTTTCATGTTGCTGTTGATCTGTTTCATGTTGCTGCTGATCTGTTTCATGTTGCTGTTGATCTGTTTCATGTTGCTGCTGATCTGTTTCATGTTGCTGATCTGTTTCATGTTGCTGTTGATCTGTTTCATGTTGCTGCTGATCTGTTTCATGTTGCTGCTGATCTGTTTCATGTTGCTGCTGATCTGTTTCATGTTGCTGCTGATCTGTTTCATGTTGCTGCTGATCTGTTTCATGTTGCTGCTGATCTGTTTCATGTTGCTGCTGATCTGTTTCATGTTGCTGCTGATCTGTTTCATGTTGCTGCTGATCTGTTTCATGTTGCTGCTGATCTGTTTCATGTTGCTGCTGATCTGTTTCATGTTGCTGCTGATCTGTTTCATGTTGCTGCTGATCTGTTTCATGTTGCTGCTGATCTGTTTCATGTTGCTGCTGATCTGTTTCATGTTGCTGCTGATCTGTTTCATGTTGCTGCTGATCTGTTTCATGTTGCTGCTGATCTGTTTCATGTTGCTGCTGATCTGTTTCATGTTGCTGCTGATCTGTTTCATGTTGCTGCTGATCTGTTTCATGTTGCTGCTGATCTGTTTCATGTTGCTGCTGATCTGTTTCATGTTGCTGCTGATCTCATTTCATTTCATTTATTCATTTATATAGCACTTTACACAACCACGGTGGTGGTGACCAAAGTGCTTAACAAAAAACAGTGCAGTACTTAAAAAGACAGATTAAAAATCAAGAAAAACACAACATAAAAGCAAAAATAAAACCAGAAATGTCACCACATATTTAATTACTAAAAGCCAGTTTGAATAAAAAAGTCTTAAGCTTTGATTTAAAAGGGCCAAGTTCAGTAATCTGGCGTAGCTCAAGTGGGAGTGTATTCCAGAGTCGAGGTGCGGCCGCAGAAAAGGCACGGTCACCCCAACGTTTATATTTTGTCCGTGGAACAGAGAGCAAGAGTTGGCTATCTGACCTCAGAGACCTGGAGCGGGCGGGGAAACTTAACAACTCCGTTATATAAGTAGGAGCGAGGCCATTCAGAGCTTTAAAAACAAATAATAAAAGTTTAAAATCTATCCTAAAACGGACAGGAAGCCAATGTAGAGAGAATAAAACAGGTGTGATGTGGTCCCATCTAGGAGTGTTGGTTAAAAGGCGAGCTGCTGCATTCTGAACAAGCTGGAGGCGGCTCAGTGTTGACTGAGGCACACCAACATACAGAGCGTTACAAAAATCTGTTTCATGTTGCTGCTGATCTGTTTCATGTTGCTGCTGATCTGTTTCATGTTGCTGCTGATCTGTTTCATGTTGCTGCTGATCTGTTTCATGTTGCTGCTGATCTGTTTCATGTTGCTGCTGATCTGTTTCATGTTGCTGCTGATCTGTTTCATGTTGCTGCTGATCTGTTTCATGTTGCTGCTGATCTGTTTCATGTTGCTGCTGATCTGTTTCATGTTGCTGCTGATCTGTTTCATGTTGCTGCTGATCTGTTTCATGTTGCTGCTGATCTGTTTCATGTTGCTGCTGATCTGTTTCATGTTGCTGCTGATCTGTTTCATGTTGCTGCTGATCTGTTTCATGTTGCTGCTGATCTGTTTCATGTTGCTGCTGATCTGTTTCATGTTGCTGCTGATCTGTTTCATGTTGCTGTGTTCATGCATGCTCATCTACTCACCCAGACTCATGTTCGTGCTGCTGTTCGGATTAATGTTTTTATTGTTTTTCATGCTACTTGTGCTTAGTGTATATTTAGTTGCTGTTTTTCTTAGTTCATATTTTAGATGTTATTGCTGTTTTTATTTTACATTTTGTTGTTGGATGTAACTGGGACCCTGTGGACATAATTTTGTTCCACCACATGTACCACGAACGACAATAAAGAATATCTGACTCTGAACAAGGTGATAAGTACATTGTGAATAAATAAATAAATAAATAAATAAATAAATAAATAAATAAATAAATAAATAAATAAATAAATAAATAAATAAATGAATAAATAAATAAATAAATAAATAAGTAAGTAAATAAGGTACACACAAAGAACAGGCAGCAGTGGGATGTTACTAAGTACAACTTTGTTACTGTACTTACATTTTTCATGTATCTGTACTTTACTTAAGTAGAATTAAATGTGGGTACTTTTACTGCACTACATTTTACATGAAGTATCTGTACTATCTACTACACTACATTTCTATAATGTGTTGAGTTACAAGTTACATTCACGTTGCAGCTTTTTGATTTGTCACTGGTTTGAAAGTAGCTGATGTCAAAAGAGTTGGTCCACTGAATCATTTCAAAGTGGACAGGTAACATTAGACCCGCCTTCAAGAAGAGCTGAACCAATGATGTATATTCTTCTAGTATACCTCAGTGAGCTGGGAGCACCCACAGCATCACTAACAGACAAGAGATGTCTTCAAATGTCTCGACACTCTGGTCCAAGTTTTGAAAAGGGTGTCAGGAAGTTAAAATATTGTTCACTATTGACCCATTACAAGGTTGACTAGACAGTATTTGAACTAGAGGTGAAGACAAACTGTAGTCGAAATGATCAGATATTCCTTTGTTAGGTCTAATGCTCCTTTTTTATCAGAGAACTTTTACTTAAACATGTTTACTGCAGTTAAAATGACACATTGGTTTTGTTCTGTGTTAAATAAAAACTTTCAAAGTTATAATCATTCCTCTTTCTTATTTTAATTAATGACATTTACCTCTGCATGTCAACCCTGAAATACTGACACACAGAATCACAAGTACAAGTGTGAACTGTGTCACAGAGTAAACACAATAAAAACAAATATTATCTGCAGCATTGTTCATTAAAATGACTCAACACTATTAATGTGTTACAGAAAATAAATATACAATAAGCACACTTAATGATACATTCAGCAAGTACTTTTACTATAATACTCGAAGTATTTGTAAAAGCAAGTACTTATTTACTTTTACTTAAGTAAAAACATTAATATGGTACTTTTACTATAGTACATTTTTGTCTGTTTATTTGTACTTTTACTTAAGTACAGTGTTTGAGTACTTTCTCCACCACTGAGAACAGGCAGCATAATGGTAAATAGCAGAGAGGACAGGGCTGGACAATGTTGGTAAACCCAAAGAGAGCTGGGAGTATTCTGGAGGGTGATTACTGAGTGATGGCAGCTGGGTTCATTTTCAGATGTAAAACAGGTGAGTAATGAACAAAGGCCAAGGAAAACTGAGGTAAACCAAGATCACAAGGTAGAAAACTAAACTGAGTAGTTAACTGATTTTTCATTATAAATAAAACATTGGTAAAAAAACTAATAAAAAACAAAAACAAAGTAATTGACCGAGTAAAACTGTCCAGCATGTTTATATTTACAATATTGCCATAAATTATCCTTGTTCTTGTCAGTAAAGCAAACATGCTTTAAAGTACAGGTTAGACCATCGCTTTGTTGACTCTCTGGAATATTTTATTTTCAGTATCTGAAAATGGATTATCTTGAGCTTTTATTTACCATCAGTTTCATGCATTTTAAATGATTTTTGCCAAGACAGTATGAATTAAATTTCAAAAAGGGTATGAATTAAAATTCATTTATAAAGTGGTATCAACTCATTTATATTGTCTCTAACTCTGTATGTGTAATTGTGTATTTTTTTAATTCTGATTTGTCTTCTGAAGCTTCAACCAGGCCTTTTGCATTTTAAAATGTTCAGACTTGAAAAAAACAAAATATGCTTTTAGCATATTTGAAGGACACACTTCGTAGCTGTCGCCCTGCCCCATGTGTCCTCTTCAATCATGGATGGTGAAAATCAAACTTGAGTTTTGAACAAAACTCTGAGTTTATATCTCTCTATGGTTGGAAATTCAGTTATATATATATGCACAAGCAAGCGTACAAAGAACATCAGAAAGCGTACGCCTATTCGCTTAAAGAAGCACGCTCCAAATATTATTCCAACATCATCAACAACTGCCCTGGAAACTCTAAACAGCTCTTCTCCACAATACTTTTTTATTTTTATTTTTTATTAATTAATTAATTTATATATTTTTTATGGCAGCTGCTTTGTATAAAAAACATAACATGACGCATTCTTAATAATCCTGATAAGATAAATTGAACAAGTTTGAGTGAGGTCCTCTGTACGGATCCTTCTTGTTGAAACGTTTCATCAAAGAAGAATCCATCCAGAGGACCGCACTCAACCTTGTTGGATTTATCATTTAGGCTTAGCTGTAATGATAATCTAATTACAAGTTTGGTAAAAGGCAAAAATTACACCTTTAATATCAGCTGGGACATAATTAGACCTTTTAAACCAATTTGTAGAAACAATATGTTAGTTAGTAGTTAGTTAGTTAGTTAGTTAGTTAGTTAGTTAGTTAGTTAGTTGTCAGTTAGTCTGTTATTCCGTCAGTTATTATTTAGTTTATTACTTAGTTAGTTAGTTAGTTAGTTAGTTAGTTAGTTAGTTAGTTAGTTAGTTAGTTAGTTAGTTAGTTAGTTAGTTAGTTAGTTACCGTAGTTAGTGTCCTAATTGAATGGTCCCATTATAGCTGACCAAATAGAAGAAGAAATATTTATAGTTTACCACATTTTATGCCAGACAGTTAAACTAAGAGCATCGTGTTGAGAAATGACAGAAATTGTCATTTTGGTCAAATTTTGAAAATAATATTATGACCTCACACAATATTCTGAGGTCTCACACAATCTGTTAGTTGGTGTGTGTAGAAAGAATGACACTCTGGTCATAACTGGTAAATTTGAAATAAGTAATAACATTACTGTGTTGGGTATTTTAAAATGAATTATCGTAAGAAGTTAATCAATAGTAGATGGATGTCAAATTAATAATTTGTGAGAGAGTTGTACAAACCCATTCTCAACGTGTTTCACTAATGGACAAACGAGGTTGGTGCCAACAGATAATTGGAACGTTTTGGATAAATGTATTGTGCACTCTGTAGCCCTTGATATGAATTAGTAATAACTACTAAAACACCATTATTGCTTGTTTGCCAAAGGTGTGAAGGGATAATGAAAGAGAAAGTAAACGTAGGGTCTTTAGTCCCAGTGTAAAGCAAAATCAATACAACACAACACACACACACACACACAGTACATGTAAACACATTTTCTGTGCAAATGCAATGTAAATGCTACGTACTGATCAATTTTGATTAAATTTGCTGAAGAGGCTGAAACTGAGTTGTTAAAGCAAAAATGAAACAAACACTAGTTCAAAGTATTGAAAGAGTAGCTGAAGGAAGCTAAAACCTTCAATAGCACAAGAAGACAAAAGTAGAGCCTTTGGGCTCAGGCAGAATTTAAAATCCATCCATCCATCCATCTATCCATCTATCCACCCATCCATTATCTTTACCCACTGCTTCCTTTTCCAGTCACGGGGGTCATTGGTGCCCATATCCATCAATCACTGTGTGAAAGGTGGGGAACACCCTGGACAGGTCTCCAATCTATCACAGGGACACAATAGAGACAAACAACCATTCACTCTCTCTCTCTCACACCTAGAGACAATTTAGAGTTACCAATCAGACTAACATGCATGTTTTTGGTCTGTGGGAGGAAACTGGAGTACCTGGAGAAACCCCCCACATGCACGGAGACGAGAGAACATGCTAACTCCACCCAGAAAGGCCCCGGGCCAGGATTTGAACTGGCCACCTTCTTGCTGAGAGGCAACAGCTCTACCAACTGTGCCACCATACCACAAAATACAATAATAATAATAATAAAGTTCCCTTATCAGTCAGTCACTCGGTGCAACATAGATGCTATGGGAAATTGCGCTCTGCGCGATTACCTGAAGGAATACAATCACGCCTTTACGGCAGGGGCGTCAGCGTCACGCCAGAGTCCCCTCCCTCTGGGTATTTAAGATGCGGACGCCCATCCTACTTTCTCTTATTGCCCTTCACCTCGCTTAAAAAACCTGAACTTCGTGGGACTTCTCTGTTGTCACATCGCTCGATCAGAGGTGAGCTTGCTCCCTACGCTGAGCGTACAGAGAAATTTTCCTGCGTACTGCTGGGCTGGCGAAAGCTAGTCCTGCGTTTTTCTGCTTGCCTCGAAGTTTTCTTCTCTCTCCGCAGCTGCTTCACTCGACGGCGCTAACTGTGTCACAACACTACCTGCTAACCATTAGCAGGCTATCCAGCGAAAGCGAGACGACGGAGAGGACGTCTTCGAACAAAAGGAAACTAGGAACAGCGTTGACGCTTCTTATCTCCGGACATGGCTCCCGAGAAGGGAAAACGGAGGACAAAGGTTCCGAAGAAAACCAGCAGGACGGCGAGCCCTCGCTCGCGCCCCTGCCCTAGCGGCTGCGGCTACTCCCTCTCGGCGACGGACACCCACGAGGCCTGTCCCGTCTGCCTAGGGATCCTGCATGCAAGAAAAGCGCTGGAATCCCACGACTCCTGCTCCCACTGCTGTCGGATGCCGGCGGTAGTGCGGAAACGCCGAGCGGACGCGTTGGCTAAGACCATGGAGAAGGCCGCGGCGCTGAAGGCCGCACGCCACACAGAACTGCTCGCTCCTGAACCGGAGCTCGAGAACACGGACCTGGAATGCAATGGTCAGGTCGGGGAGGAGAATGTGTCGGACTCATCGGTCCCCGTCAAGGGCTCGACGCACGAAGAGTCTGACCAAGACGCCGAGTACGGTTGCAGAGGGGAAAGTGCGGATTCCTCTCAGAACCTAGCGCAAGTTCTACCGGAACCGGACGTGTCGGCCCCTGCTCTGTTCGACTTGTGTCGTAGGGTGGCGGATGTTCTGCAGGTCGCGTGGCCAGACCCCACGCCTCACCAACAGGTTACGAGGCTGGTGGGGAATTATTTCTATGCGAAGCAGCAACCGACGACGTCGTAGAAAATGCCCATTTTCCCGGACTTCCTCATGGAGCTCACGCGCTCCTGGGCAGAACCCGGAGCTCCCATGATGCTGCCACTATCCCGGCTCCTGGATGTCACAGG
Source organism: Garcialebias charrua (assembly GCA_038048925.1). Lineage (NCBI taxonomy): Eukaryota > Metazoa > Chordata > Actinopteri > Cyprinodontiformes > Rivulidae > Garcialebias > Garcialebias charrua. Next base: position 4,949 of record JBBPBX010064250.1, on the reverse strand, counting down.
AATAGAGGCAGCAGGTCTCGCTAGCGCACCCCAGATAGAGGAGACCCTGGCGGCCCATCTGGCCCCCGCAGCTATGGGGGCGAAGCCAGCGTTGCCCAGCAGGGCCTGCCGCGCTTCGTAGAAACAGCTCGAGAAATGCTACCAGGCTCAGGGCCTCGCGGCTCGTACGATGAATGCTTCGACTATGATGCAGGCATACCTGGCAGAAAAGCTGCAGGAACTCCAGGTAACGTCAAACGAACAAGTCACAACAGAGACCATGGAGGAGGCCCGCAGGGCTTCTGACTTTGTGCTCCGCATGATGTGGACAATAGCTATCATGCAAGGCAGAGCAATGGCGAAAGTAGTTGTCGCCCAGTGCCATCTATGGTTAACTTTAACGGACCTCCCAGAAAACCAGAGGTCCCCCTTCCACCAGCACCCGATCAAGCCGACGGGACTCTTCGGGGGAGCCTTGGAATGCATCCAGGCCAGGCTGGAACAGAGGCGCAAACAGGCGGAAGCCCACCACGAGGGGCTGTAGAAGAAAAGCTTTGCACCCCCCAAAGAAGCCATGTATCGCCCTCCGCGGAAGAGACCCGCTGGTGACGGAGAGCCTTTTCAGCATCAGGCGGAAAGGCCGAGGGCCTCCTCGATGACCCCATGTGGAAAGCAGATTTGGGCCTGATGAAACAGGACAAACTCGTGATCTTACAGGTTTGCCCGCCCACGCGGTACGGGAACCTGACCTTTTAAGCCCAGTCTTCACTTGTAAAACACTACAAGGAGCTGGTGACATGTGTGTGCACATTGAACATGACTCGCCTACTGTATGTGTAATAAAAAACAAACACTGTTTCATGCATATACAAAAATACAAGTACCAAAGCACAGACTGCCCTGGTTCTTGACTCGAGTCCCACACTTATAAAACACAGACCACTTGGTCAAACTATGAACCACAGCAAGATACGCAAGCTCTGTCTGAGACAGTCAGTTCTCACGGTATCTTCTGTCAGGCTGACCAGACTGCTCGAGAACTCGCGAAAGGGGTCAAAGGCCACCCCTCTCGCACTCAAACATGACAAGCAGCGATTAGACATACCTTCCAAGCTCATGGCGCACACGTAGGCCTAGAGGGCGTGTCTATCAAATGAATGGGTCATGAAGACAATTTGTCATGGGCTCAAGCTACAGTTCGCCAAGAGACCGCCCCCCTTCACAGGGGTGCTGCAATCGAATATTAACCTTGCACGCGCACACGTGCTAAGGGAGGAAGTATTGACGATGCTACAGAAATGAGTAATAAGTTTGGTTCCGAAAGGCAAACTACGCTCCGGTCATTACAGCAAGTACTTCCTGGTGCCCAAAAGGGATCATTCCCTGAGATCGATCCTGGATCTCAGAACTCTGAACAAGAGAATAAGAACTTTCAATTTCAAAATGCTTACACTGCGGCAGGTCCTCCCGTCTGTGAGACCAGGAGACTGCGCATGTACAATGGATTTGAAGGACGCCTACTTCCATGTGGGCGTGTGGAGGAAACACAGAAAATTCCTTCGTTTTGCTTTCGAAGGGAAGGCTTATGAATTCAAGGCCTTACCCTTCGGTTTGAAGACTGCTCCGCGTACATTTACTAAATGTCTGGACGCAGCCCTGACCCCTCTTAGGAATCAAGGAGTCAAGATTATGAACTACGTGGATGACCTCCTGATTCTGGCCGGAAGCAGAATACAGGCCCAGTCGCACTCTTGTAGGGTGATTTCTCACCTGGAGTCTCTCGGTTTTGTCATAAATCTACAAAAACCTATCCCCATCGCGGATTACCGTATTTCTGGGAGTACAGGTCGACACCATCCGCTACAGAGAATGGCTCTCAAAGGAACAAGTTTCCTCGATTCGCCATTGCCTGACAAAGTTTAAACTGGATCAGCGGCCCCCCTGAAGACGTGCCAATGCCTCTTAGGCCTCTTGGCGGCAGCCATACACTGTGTGCCACATGCATTGCTGAAAATGCGGGCCCTACAAGTGTGGCTAAACCAACAGACACATCCTGCCCTGCCTGGTCGAACAAGAAAGGTCAGGATAGATTCAGAGTACCTGGGGGCCCTGGAACCTTGGAGAAACTTGTCTGTTTTCGCGGAAGGGGTCCTGCTAGGTAGAGTGTCATCTCGCGTGGTCATCACGACGGACGCCTCAAAAACGGGATGGGGGGCAGTCTGCAGAAATCAGAACGCCCGGGTTCTGTGGAATGAACAGGAAGCGAGATTACATATCAACTTCCTGGAATTGTTGGCCGTATTCCTGTCAGTAAAATACTTTTTTGGAAAAGGTTTGATTGTAGGACAGCACGTCCTGGTGAAATCAGATAACACGGTGTCCTTTATCAACAGGGAGGGAGGGACAAGATCCCAAGCCCTCCTCGGCCTAACGCGGAAGTTGCTCACATGGTGTGCTCCGAGAATATTGTCGCTCAGGGCGACGCATGTTCCCGGTGAACTGAATTATGGAGCTGATGCCCTCTCGAGAGGGCCTCTCTTGGCGTCAGAATGGAGACTGAATCCACGAGTCGTGGAACAGATCTGGTCACGATTTGTGAGGGCCTCAGTGGACTTGTTCGCTTGCAGAGCTAGGTCACAGTGTGACCTTTACTTCTCTTTAAAGGAAACGGACCTACCGTTGGGAACGGACGCTCTGGCCCATGATTGGCCAGCAGGGGTGCTGTACTACGCTTTTCCACCTGTCCCTTTGATCCAGGTGACACTGGAACGTGTACGTCAGGGAGCCCTCTCCCTGATACTGATAGCCCCCAGGTGGCCGCAGAAACCGTGGTTCCCGGAATTGATCTCAATGTTATCAGGGGTACCATGGCAGTTGCCTTCCCACAGGGACCTGCTGACTCAGGCGCGTGGGCAGCTTCTGCACCCACGTCCGGAGCTGTGGCAGCTTTCAGCCTGGCCTCTGAAGGGAACTGGCTGAGGGCCTAAGGTTGGATCTTTAAAAAAAAAAAGGTCAGCAACAGCATACACCTCTTGTATACTGTATACGAGAATCTTTCCCCTGGGGCCTGGAGGGTTAATCCCCCAGTATAGCTGTGCGTGATGCCCAACGCCGCTGGACTCGCGTGTGCTACGCGCAGGTTGTTCATATTATAGCTCTGTGCAAGCGCAGCTCTCTGGAGTGCAGGCTCGAGCAGCTGCAGCAGGGCGGAGCGAAAAAAGACAGAGGGCTGCGCAGCGGTTTTCTGTGTTTATATGTTCATAAAAAGTTTTTAAAAATAAATTAAAAACAGGGAGCGCTTCTCCTTCAGCCCACACAGCAGACCTGCACACCAGGAAATATTTAGAACCTGGTGCAGCCTCGTTGGACATGACTTTAGTTCGCTCGTGAGAAATTCATTCATTCCTCCTCGGAGGAGGAAGCGAATGGTGACAGCTTCAAGTGATCACTTGACTTTTGGCAAAAAAAAACAAAAGAAAATGCCAGATCAGCGATGAAGAAGAGGAATTTAATACATTTGTGTCTCAAAACAGTCCGGTGCGAGGCAGTTTATCAACGCGCGCGTAGGCATAGTAAAATTTGAGCTTGGCACGTTCATGCCCGTGATCAAAGGCTTGTACCGCGGCGCTCACACGGCGCTCACACAGCGTGCTGCGGCGCTTGGATTAACGCGCAGCTATACTGGGGCCTTAAGGCCTTTTTACACGGACACTGTGGTGGGGAAACAGAGGTTTTGGGAATGTTAATTAGATGAAAAGTTATGCGTTGACACGGATCCGCTCGAATCTCCCCCCTCCCTCATAACCCCCCCTTTCACCCACTGTGCATGCGTGCTACCTGACTGCTGCGTTCTTCTGGGCTAAACATTAAGCTAACAACAACTTAACAACAAGTTAAAGCTAGATTTTGGATAATAGTCGACAGATTTGACACCAAGTGGGACCCGCTTCATCTAACAAGCTGCACACCAGACGCTGAGTGGACTGTGGACCAGAACTGAGTCGATGTCGGACTTTCCTCCATGATAAACATGACTTACAGCAGGTAAATCAACGGTCCGTGTATCTTTTGGTCATTGGATTTTGGTTTTCAAAACAAAATCGAAAATCGAAAAACGGATGGTTTTTTGTTTTTTCGTTTCAAAAACAAATAATGAAAATCGAAAAACGGATGTTTTTTTGTTTTTCCGTTTTTAAAACGAAATTAGAAAAACGGAATTGCTAAAAATAAAAAAAGGGTGCGATTTGGTTTTTGCGTAAATACGGTTGTCGTTTTAATTTGTAGCGATACCGGAAATGACGTACCGGAAGTCGCCAAATATATATATTTTTTACAGCAGATGAAGACGGAATAAAAACAAAACATTCCTAAATGGCAATGGCTGCACTTGAACCATTTTCTGCATTGATTATCAAACTTTTTGAGAGAGGAAACTGTAACCAAATAATAGGAGTTACTGTGGTTCAGATAGCAGTTTACTATCAGCCAGTTATGTTTATTGCAAGATTACTGGACTGAAACACATCCAACTTTGTCTCAACTCGGTCATACAGTTTTCTAATAAATAAATAAATAAATAAACCAACAACAACAAGAAATAAATAAATAAAACCTTCACTCCAAACATGAGTGAAACATATTCATTGTGCTCGTTTCATTTAAACACACTTCTGAACTGTGTGGGACAAATTATATTTGTCTCAGTAGCAAGTCCTCTCTTGATAGAAAAAATAAAATTATTAGAAGCTGGCCAGCAAAACAAAACAAAAATAATTGTTCATATAGAGCTCTATATTTGAGTGTGTGTGTGTCTGATGCGTACGAACAGACAGATGAAAGAGGTTGTCCTGGCTGGGATGGTGGCCCAGAATGACGATGGCAGGCAGTGTCCGACACGAACAACTCAGCGGCCTCTCTCTCTTTCTCCACAGGCACAGGACTCAGAAGCACCTTCTCAGAGTTCCTTTCTC
>JBBPBX010064249.1:0-20306 GCA_038048925.1 Garcialebias charrua | reverse complement strand
ATGGATATGTACATATGTGTTTGTGTGTGTATATGTATAAAGGTATATGCGTGTACTTAGAATAGAATAGAAACAGCCTTTATTGTCCCACGGATGGTAAATTCAAGTGTAACAGCAGCAACAGATAAATAGACTCACGTCAATTTGAACCCCGCCCACTGGAACCGGTACTGAAAGCATAATGGAAACACTACGTGTACCGTACCGAGTAGAATAGAGTAGTCCTGTACCGGTACTACAGGTACTAATGGAAAAGGGGCATTAGTCCCGTCTCGGTCTTGGTACACTCTGGTTTTGGTCTTGACTTGGTCTCGGGTTACGTGGTCTTGACTACAACACTGGTCAGTTGAGGTGGTTCATACATCTGGTAAAGATGTTCTCTGGCGTAACTCCTAGGGAGGTGCTTCGGGCATGTCCGACTGGGAGGAGACCCCAGGGAAACCCAGGATACGCTGAAGAGACTACATTTCTTGGTTGGCCTGGGAATGCCTTGGAATCCTTCCAGAAGAGCTTGAAGAGCTGTGGAAAGAGATGTCTGGGCTTCCCTGCTCAAGCTGCTGCCTTCACGGGACTTCCCTCTACCACGTGACCACGGGTCAACTGTTCCGCTTCGGTTGGAGTATTCTGGGCCTGTTTTATGCCTGGTCTGTCTCTATGTTTCGCAAATGATGCTGAAATGTACTGAAGATCCCAGTGAAATTGTTTTGTGAAACTTTGCAAGAAAAAGAAAAGAAGAGCAAGCTGTATTATTGACCAAACACTGGATATTACAGCAATGATCATGTTACAACCTCTGTATATTTCCTCTAACAAAACCATTTCTGTTCATAAAACAAATCCCAACAGAAATCATGTTTTTCAGCTATCTTTAGAAATGGCTCAGGCTTTAATTATGTCACATGTCCTTCTTACTGGACTAAGCTATTTAAATTTTTTTATATGTCACATTTACTGTGCAAAACGTCTCATTGTGACTGAGGCTGCCTTTACGTTCCAAATTTGATTTGATTTGATGTGATTTGATGTTTATTCATTCATTTTAAAAGAACAATACAAAACAGTTTCATCAGATACAAGAATACAAGTAGGATAAAATGAAAGGAGCAGAAAGAAGATGAAATCTTATTTTCATTCATTCATTCATTCAACCTTTATTTATACAGGCTAGCCTCGTTGAGTCACGGGGACTCATTTACAAGAGGGACCTGTCTCACTCACACCAAACAACCATCCACTCTCACACTCACACCTAGGGTCAATTTAGAGTCACCAATCAGCCTAACATGCATGTTTTTTGGTCTGTGGGAGGAAACCGGAGTACCCGGAGGAAACCCACGCATGCACGGGGAGAACATGCAAACTCCACCCAGAAAGGCCCCCGGACCGGGATTTGAACCGGCAACCTTCTCGCTGAGAGGCAGCAGCTCTACCAGTTGTGCCACCGTGCTGCCAAATTATTATTATATCTGCCCCTTATTTCACAGTTTGTTCAACCAATGATAACCTTCAAACTACATCACAAAATGAATAACTACTTAATTTTTCTAACTGTAATACACAAACTACAAAAATCTCTACTTAATTTTTCTAACTGTAATACACAACATCACAAAATGAATAACTCTACTAAATTTTTCTAACTGTAATACACAATTATCTGATTATATACCAAATAAGAGGTGAGTTGGGATGTTAAATGCAAAAATCAAGAATAGAAGCAACATTCCCAGTTGCACATGTTCAAGTTGGAGATGACTTCTGAGCGGTCAACATGTGTTTGGCTGAACACTTATTGTGGAAAGTTTGAGTTCAGTCTGGTTTGATGATGGCTCTGGAGAGAATCACGCATTTCTGAAATTCCAAAGCTTCAGATCAGCCTGACAAGTGTAACTGTTTGAAATAAATCGCTCAAATAACTTTCCATGAGAACATTTTTCAAAAAACCAAAAGCTTTCTCTGATGTGGAGCTCAAAGTGATTCCGTGTAAAAGACTCTCTGAATTAACTTCAGAGAAATCCTCAAGTAAACAATAATAGGAAACAATATTTAATCACATGCGTTTGCTTGTATTCATGCCTGCACATCAGAGGAGCAGCGTTCTCTGTAGTGGTGGATGATGCAGACTTCAAATGTGGATCACTTTAATTGACACAGCGCTTCATCTTCAAACTGCTGTTGACAATCCACAATTCATGAGCATGATAATTACATAAATAACACATATGAAAGGCCCACACGAGCTTGCAGAGGGTCTGAAACAGCACTATCAGAGAGTACACAACTGGATGTGATCAGAAGTTCTTCCAGCGCAGATTATTTGATGGAGATGCAAGGGTAAGATTGACGAACAATGGACTTAAACAGCCAGTAACTTTCAAATGCACGTCTGCATACATATACTGTATCCTAATTAACCATTAGTTTTACTATGTGAGCCTAGGAACAGTGTCATTGTCAAACCTCTGACAGAAACTTCATTGTCTATATCTTAGGGATTTCTTGTGCTAAATAAAAACAGATGTTTCAAAAAGGGGAAAAAGTACAGAGGAGTTGAAACTGACATTTTGTCTTTGTACTTACTGTGTGTGTATCAGTTTGTGTGGGCACACTCTGTTCAATGTTTTTCTGCCATAAACGACTGTGTTGTGAATGTGACAGCATTCTAGAAAGGTACATTGCTGTAGGGTGTGTCCTGGGGTGTTTATAACAGCAGAAAAACATCCCTCCACTGTGTGAATCAAAGCCTTGTGTTGCTTGGGTTTCCAAAAGCAGACATAGGGCAAGCATAATGAGCAAATAAACAAGCCACGAATGATGATGCTAACACCAAACCATGACCTGTTTCCTCAGTCAAGTGTTTAAAACAAAGATTTGAGATAATAAACTTAATTTTAACAACAATGTCGCTGCAGTGTTCTTTCTATCAGGTTTAAAGGTGTAAGCAGTGCTGTAGTGATGGATGTGGAACTTGAAGATGAGAAGGTGCAATGTGAATTTACTAAACAGAAAATACAAAAACATGGCTTTTTCTTTTTTGGCAAACAGAATTACTATCTTCTATGATTTCACTGTAAGGAACATAAGAAATGGTTCAGTATGGAGACAGGACGATGGCAAAATGGGCGTGGACAAATACAGAAGGGGCGTGAACAAATACAGATCTCGCGAGAGCAAATACATGCCTAGAGGGAGCAAATTACTCTCGTGCGAGCGCAAATCAGCCCTGCGCGCGCAATGGGGATGAGCGCGAGCGTAGAAAAGAGATCCAAGCGCGCGCACGTGCGCTCGGAGGACAACTACTTGCTCTCGCGTGCAAAATGTATCTACTGACAGACTCTCCCTCTCGCTCACGGTTCAGACTTTTGGCAGCCAGTGGGAGGATCCAGACCACGACACATGATTGGCTGCAGTCTTCCTGTCCTCTGTGATTGGGTGTAACACTTCCTGAACCTGAAAATGTAAAATACTGTAAATAGATACCTCTGGACTATTGAGAATGAACTTTCTTGTTAAATAAATAGATTTATCTAAATATACTTCAAGTACATTGTTATAAAATATATTTTGTTGCACTTTATGAAGTACTATTTTTTGCTAAATATAAAATACATTTCAATCAAATATATTTCTAAAAGGAATCTTCATATAAACTTTTTAACTGCACGTTTCATTCAACCTTTATTTATGCATCTCATTGAGCCTCGAGGACTCATTTACAAGAGAGACCTGGCTACAAACAAAGAATGATGACAACAGTGACAACAATAGACAGTTAAAAGAGGCATACAGATTTTTTTTAACAAATTAAAATAAGATGGCAAACTTACAGCCATTGCTTTTGGAGGTGAGAGAAAAGATTGATGACTCAAGAGGTGAAATTTATACATTAACAGACAGGCTTTCTCTCTGCAAAAACGTTTTCCTAACTATTATTCATTCAACCTTTATTTAGTCAGGTAAATCTTATTGAGCTTCGAGGGCTCATTTACGAAAGCGACCTGCTACAAACTAAAGAATGATGAACATCAATGATACAAATATATTACAATAAACAAAAGGAAAGAAAAAGTTGCAAAAACATTACAAGGTAGATGTACAAAAAAATATCAAAGACAGGAACATATCTGCATTGGTTTTTGCCAGGATTCCAACAGATTCTGAAAACCATCCAGAGAGGTCAGGGCCGAGAGCTTCAATATATAACTACAGTACAGTACTGTATATATAATATATAACTATAACTGCTGCTACCCCACAATGCACTGCCAACTCAAAATTCTCCTTCAAAATAAAATACCGATAGATCAAAACTGTGGACGTTTTCTTTTTTCTTCATTTTCAAACTAAATTATTAAGACATTTCCAACTTCCAGAACAGTAGTAATACCCAAAAGATGAACTTCTGTTATAGAATATTTTCTGTACAGACATTATCCCACTGCTTTATTCACATGAGAGTAACAGGGGACCTAAAATCAAAACAAACTAGTTCTAATCTGACAATGTTGCAGTGTTCAAATATTATGTACCGGTATATTAATACAATGTGTGTGTGTATCATGTATATACTGTACAGTATAACATACACACATGTATTTGTATTATTTAATGACAGATTTGTTATGTACATGATTTTTTAACTTTTCATAAAATGGCTCAACATAAATACAGTATCTTGTGTTCAACTATGTTTGTTTTTGCAAACAAACCTTATATATATATATATATATATATATATATATATATATATATATATATATATATGTATGTATGTATACAGTATATATATATATATGACGTTGGTCTAGTCTCCAAATCAAGCAGACAAGACAAACAGCAGCTATTTTGTCCACAGTAAGCACATCTCAGGAGAAATTAGATATCCAGCCTTTTCCAAGGCTTGTTTCCAAGGGAGTCAGATAAGAATTCACAAATATTTTCACATCAGGCACACATTGTAATTTCTGTGGCCTTCAGTCTGTAAGGGCGATTCTGTTCCAAAGTGATCCAATTCGGGACTTTTTCCACTGATCCAAGCTCTGACCTCAGATGTTGACCACAGCGTCCAGAGTCCCAATCCGAGGGTGATCTGTTCACCCTCTGGATAAGCTCGCAAACAGCTGATTTCTGATGTTGACCACAGCGTCCAGAGTCCCAATCCGAGGGTGATCTGTTCACCCTCTGGATAAGCTCACAAACAGCTGATTTCTCGAGGTCACGGCGCAGACCAGACGTCGGGTGCTCCAGGCATTAAGTCCTGCTGAAGTCTCCCTCTTTTGCGATAGACCAGTGCTCCACAAACGCCAAAAAGCAAAGCGCTGCCATCATAATCCAATATAATCCAAGATTCTTCACCTCCACAGAGCACTCCCAGGAATCCACGGAATCCATGGCGGAATCCATGGCGTATCCTCCGTCACTCTGTGAGGGTGGAAAGGCTCCCCTTGTGCCGTTCCTTCTGTAGAGATCTTGTTTGTAGAATCGAATGCCCAAACCTCCAATCCATCTTAATTTGCGTTCGAGGTGCTTAGCTGAGGAGCTGCCAGCAGCAGGGGGGGGAAGGACGGGAGAGGGAAGGGTGCGACTGCCTCCGTCGAGAGCAAGGTTGAAAAAAAAAAAAAAAAGTGTTAAATTAATTAAAATTTCTCTCAAAAATAGTTTAAAATTAGCGCTGTTTTTTTAACATGATAAATACGGATTTTCCCGTTGCGCGATTATGACGTCACATGTAGACTCGCCTCAAATGCGCACATTGAAAACAATGAGGAAGATACAAACGCGATCCGTCCAATTTAGCCATTTAAAACTTTATATTTTAGCGGTTTGTCTTCAGAGAAGCCAAAGTTATTTCGAGTAAACAGCAGGTTATATATTTTTTTCTGCTGCTGCTGGTTTTTGTAGACTTTTCACTTCAGGAAGTGAGCAGCTGTGTGATGAGTTACAGCAGCTGATAGTTGAGAGGCAGAAGGAATTCTACAACATCTAAATCGTTTCCACAGCACTGAAATGGTAATATATTAGTTAATGTTTCTAATAATTATTCAACATTAATTTATAGTTTAAAAAATTAGTCCCTTTTAAAATATCTGTTAAATATTTTTTTTTTTTTTTTGTGTTTTCAGGTTTCCAGGTCTCCAGTCCATCACCTGAGGCTCTTCCTGTTGAACCACTAGTACAACCCAGACTTTCACATCACAGCAGGTAAGATTGCATCAACAAAAAGAATAGTACTCAACAATATTCTTTGATGTAAATCTGTTGATTTTCTGTGGTTCTGATGAGGGAAGTGACAAAGTGGATGCAGCATTCAGCCCATAATGGACCCAGATGTCCTCTGCGTCCAGACCTACAACACCTGGACATCCAGGAGGGTGGACGAGGAGGTGGTGGAGTCTGAAGAAGTGTACAAGCAGCAGGATGAGGAGAAACTAGACAGATGTCCTCTGCGTCCAGACCTACAACACCTGGACATCCAGGAGGGTGGACGAGGAGGTGGTGGAGTCTGAAGAAGTGTACAAGCAGCAGGATGAGGAGAAACTAGACAGATGTCCTCTGCGTCCAGACCTACAACACCTGGACATCCAGGAGGGTGGACGAGGAGGTGGTGGAGTCTGAAGAAGTGTACAAGCAGCAGGATGAGGAGAAACTAGTTCTTAATGACACAGCTGCTCAGTAAAATTGAATTTCTAGTAAAATTCTGATTTTGCAGATTTACAGCTGTAAAGTGTCATTTTTACAGAGCTGATGAAGTCAAACACCACTTGCTGATATTTTTTAAACTCAATTTTTTTTGATAATCTGTTCATATTAATGTTTCCCCAGAGGTTTTCATATATTTGATAATATGGGATGGTTTTATTTTAATAAAATGTTTTTTTTTAACATTCACCAATTTTGTTTTTACTAAAGTATGAGCTGTGAGTTGTAGATGAACGAATGAAATTAAAACAGATACACAAATATTCTCACAAAGAATAACTCAACACTAACAGATAATATATTCGCCGGCGTATAAGTCGCACCGGAGTATAAGTCGCACTAACCTAATTATGCCCAATTAAATGGAAAAATCAACATATAAGTCGCACCGGCCTATAGGTCGCACCTCACGTGAACTGGTGTTTTGCCCAAAATGGACTGGCTGCCAAATTGTTTGGAAGGACTTTTGACAAGATTATCACATAAAAACTACAGTATTTTGTTTGATGTGTCTTAATTAATAAATGAACATTATTTTGGACTGGCTGCCAAATTGTTTGGAAGGACTTTTGACAAGATTATCACATAAAAACTACAGTATTTTGTTTGATGTGTCTTAGTTGAACTTTTCATTAATAAATGAACATAATTTTTGTATATTTTGTGTCTTTCATCATTTATCTTTAAAGATAAACACATAAAAATATATTTTTATTAGTTACAGTTAAAATGATGACAGAAACAGATACTGTATTTATTTTATGGCTTTTATTTATTTATTCAAAACCATTGAAGTCTTCATCTTCTGTGTCACTGCACCATTTTTGGACCAGGCAGATGTCAACAGTGTAGGTACTGTAAAGGGTTTCTTAGCGCCCATAGCGGCCGAAACTGGTACTGCACCATTTTTGGACCAGGCAGATGTCAACAGTGTAGGTACTATAAAGGGTTTCTTAGCGCCCATAGCGGCCGAAACTGGTACTGCACCATTTTTGGAGCTTTTGACCAAAGTCACATTATGACCAAAATGTTGGAAAAATCGACGTATAAGTCGCACCGGCCTATAAGTCGCAGGGCTTAGAAATGTAGGCAAAAAGGTGCGACTTATACACTGGAGAATACGGTAGTGTACTACTGTAACTTTATTTACACATAACTACAGAAACACTTGGTTCATTGTTATCCTTTTTTTTTTTCAAACAACATGTTCATTTGAACTGTAAGAAAAAATATTAAATTCATATTTTCATTGATTCATTTTCATCTCAATGCTCTGGCCAGTTGTAGTATTTCTGCATATTTTGATGTCTTGATGCACAAACGTAGCTTTCTGTAGCATCAATCCTGGTGTTCTAAAGGATTCTGCAGCATCAGTCCTGGTGTTCTACAGATCATGAAGACGTCTCCATCTGTTCTTTAACAATATCAAGGTTTGTTCTCCTCCACCTGGGTCCACTCTTCAGGTGAAGATATTGTTGTGTATTAACACATGTAGGTTGAATAATAAAATGTTCAAGCAGACAACTGGAGGAAGCACATGGCAAACTATTTATTTAGATTCACGAACTGACAGTGAACGTCTCATCACTCTTCTTTGTGGGTCGAACCCCACTGGAGCCCAGCAAGCGCGCCCCCACCTGGCGCGGCATGTTATTACACCCACAATAACAGCCTCCACACCAAAACATATTTATCACAGCATTGTGTAACAATCATTAATGTAGAGGTTACTCTTTTGTGTGTCTGGAACACCACAGCTCCTCCCTTGTAAAATCAATACTTCTCCAATTGAGAAAACACTTTCTTCTTTCAAACAACAAACAAACTCTTTTTTTTTTTTTACAGTTGCAGTTTCAAATTCAGTCTATCAGGAGGTCGCCGGTTCCTGACTGGACGAGTGTTTCCTTCGACTGAAGTTGATGGCACATCCATAGGTTGATTCCCAACAGTTTTTTCTTCCATCTGTTGATCCACACCTTTGGTTGTGTCGAGATCCTCATCATTCCAAAAATCTCCAGTACAAGTGTCTGTTTGTGTCAAGTGAGCTGGATTTCCCTTTACACCCAGAATCTGATTTACATGTCTTTTAACACACTTCCCATTCACTTCCACACTGTACGTTACAGGACCCAGGACCTCCCGCACAATTCCATTTAACCACTTCTCCCCTCCCCTGTAATTTTTTACCAATACAGGTTGACCAACTGTGAAAACTCTGACACGTGACAAAGATGGTTCTGTGTGGTTTTGCATTCTCTCAGAAAACTGAGGTCTGATCAGTGACAGTCTTGTTCGAACCTGTCTTTTTAGAAATAACTCAGCAGGAGTTTTCCCTGTAGTTGTGTGGGGTGTGTTTCGGTACCCTAAAAGAAACTTTGCAACACAGTGCTCCAGTGTCATACCACCTACGGCTCGATTCTTTGCTAGCGACTTCTTAAGATTTTGTACTAAGCGCTCTGCTAATCCGTTGCTGGCAGGATGGTATGCTGGTGACTTGATGTGCTGCACTCCATTTTTTTTAGGAATGACTCAAACTCTTGTGAAACAAACTGAGGACCGTTATCAGTTACAACTTCTTTTGGTAACCCATAAGCAGCAAACAAATGTCTCAATGTTTCAATGGTTTTCACTGATGTAGTAGTGTTCATCGGAATAATCTCTGGCCATCTAGCATAAGCATCCATGACTACCAGAAACATCTGCTTGTGGTCCTCTGCAAAATCAAGATGGATTCTCTCCCAAGGGCTAGCAGCCCATTTCCATTTATGCACTGGTGCAGTACAAGGCATACTACGCTGCTTTTGACAGATGGTACACTCACTGACTTCCTGTTCAATGCACTCATCTACTGCTGGCCACCAGAATAAACTTCTGGCTAGTGATTTCATTTTTACTATTCCCCAGTGGTGTTCATGTAGTTCAGAAATCAACTGATCTCTTAATTTCTTGGGAACCACCACTCGTAAACCCCACAGTAGACAATCATCTTCAACCGTCAGCTCAAAACGTCTCTGAAAATATGGCTTCAGCAATTCATCCTGTACATGTTTTGGCCAGCCAGTCAACACCAACTGTTTCACCACCTTTAACACAGGATCTTTTTCTGTTTCTTTGGCTACATCCCTCGCAGTGATAGGTAACTCTTCAAGGTAAGATACTTTGTAAACAGGGTTTGACACCACATCCCCACTTGGTTTCATTGGTAACCTTGATAATGCATCTGCATTACTGTGTTGCTCAGATCTTTTGTACTGAATCTCGTACTTGTATGCAGCTAGAATTAGGGCCCACCTTTGCAATCTAGCAGCAGCTAGAGTAGGCACACCCGTTTTAGGTCCCAATATTTTTAGCAATGGTTTGTGATCCGTCACTAAAAGAAATTTCCTTCCATAAAGGTAGTCATGAAACTTCATAACACCAAACACTAAACCAAGTGCTTCTTTTTCGATCTGTGAGTAATTTTGTTCTGTCTTTGTTAGCATTCTTGATGCAAATGCAATCGGTCTTTCACTTCCATCTTTCATGTGGTGACTGATTACAGCACCAACTCCATAAGGAGATGCATCACATGCTAAGATAATTGGTAGCTCTGCATCAAAATGTACTAAGATTTGGTCAGATTGAAAAACCTTCTTTGCATTTTCAAAAGCATTTTGACATTTTTCTGACCAAACCCAGTTTGCCTCTTTGTGCAGCAATGCCGTCATTGGCTGTATCAGAGTCGATAAGTTTGGTATAAACTTCCCATAGTAGTTTAACAGAGCCAAGAATGACCTAAGTTCAGTTACATTTCTTGGGACTGGAGCCTTCTGAATGGCAGTTGTCTTTTCCTTCATAGGATGAATGCCGGTGGCGTCAATGACATGTCCTAAATACGCAACACTGTCTTGCATAAATTCACATTTTTCTCGTTTTACCTTGAGGTTGTAACTTTCGAGCCTCTTAAATACCTCTTTTAGGTTAGTCAGGTGGCTTTCTGCATCCTTACCAGTTATCAAAATATCATCAAGATAGCAGATAACACCATCCATGCCCTGAAGTACTTGATCCATTATTTTCTGGAACATTGCGGGAGCACTCGCAACCCCATAAGGTAACCTGTTATATTGAAACAGCCCTTTGTGAGTGTTTATAGTCAGGTAACACCTAGAGCTTTCCTCTAACTGGACTTGCTGGTAAGCCTGGGATAAGTCTAGTTTGGTAAATTTCTGACCTCCTGCTAATTTAGCAAACAGATCTTGTGTTTTTGGAAGTGGGTACTGATCCACGTTTAACCATGGATTGATTGTGACCTTGTAGTCTCCACATAACCTCACACTGTCATCCTTTTTAGGTATGCAAACTATTGGGGCAGCCCACTCACTGTAACTAGTGGGTGAAATAACTCCTTCCGCCTCCAATTTAGTCAATTCCTTTTCCACAGCCTCTCTCAATGCATATGGAACATTTCTCGGTTTATGGAACTTTGGCACGGCTTCTGGAGCCACATGTAGCTTAGCTTTAATACCCTTCAACTTGCCTAGTTCAGGGTTGAAAACTGATGCGTACTGAGCACATACATCTTCCACCGTTTCTGGAGCCACTCTATTTACTTGTGACCAGTCTAGCTTCAACTGGCTAATCCAGTCTCTACCCATCAAAGCAGGGCCTCTTCCTTTTACTACTAGCAGTTCTAGTTTTTTTGTAATTTCTTGACATTTTACTTTTGCCACCATTTTGCCCATCAGCTGTAATGACTCTTGGCTGTACGTCTTAAGTACACAATTCGCTGGACTAAGTTTGACTGATTTAAATCTGCGCTGATACAGATTTTCAGATATCACTGACACTGCGGCACCAGTGTCTAATTCCATCTTCACCCTTGACCCATTTACACTGACATACACATAATAAGGTTTTACAATGTTCTCATTACCTGTTTTCAGCTCAAACAGATCAAAATTGTGACTGTCCAAGGTCCGATCTGGAACAATGTCAGAGTTTGGTGCAGCTTTCATCTCGCACTGAACCACAACATCACTGGCTGCTCTGTCTTCTGTGACTGGATGTGACAGAATTTGGGTGTCATCTAGGTCCCCTTTAAACTCGTGCCTGTTTCCTGGATCTGCATGCTGAGGCATCCCTTCAGGCGGGCACTGTGGAACGGTCCAGCTGCCAACATCCTGCTGCTTGAGAACGCCGACATCCTGCTGCTTGAGAGCGCTGATTTTCCTCTTAACCTCCAGATGCATGGTTCCTTTGATGGTACTCGAACGACCTCCTTCTTTACGTGTGCGACAGGCTTTAGCTATGTGTCCCTTCTTTTTACACACATGGCACTCGCTTTCTTTAAAACGGCAGTCATTCGGGTTGTGACCTTTTCCACTGCAGCGATAACAGGCCTTCCCTGTAGCTGTATTTTTCTCAGCTTCACAGTATTTGGTGGTAACCTTCTTTTCCACTACATGAGCCTTGAAAGCTTTCTGTGCAAACTGCTGTGCACTGTCCTTAGTTACCTCAAAAGAAAACGCCATTTCTATCGCCAGCGTCAACTCTTTGGTGTGCGCCATGCTGAGCAGCCGGTCTCTCAGTTCACTGCTCTTAACACCACAGACAAATCTATCATGCAGTGCTTCATCTAGGAAAGTCCCAAATCTGCAGGTTGCTGCTAATTTTCTTAAACTAGCCACATACTCACTGATTGTTTCATTGTCTTTTTGATTTCTTCCATGAAACTTGCACCTTTCTGCAATAAAGTTTGTCTTTGGTACGTAATGTCTCTGCAGTAAATCCACCAACTCTTTGTAGCTTTTGTCTGATGGTTTATCTGGAGCACATAGATCCATCAGCAAGCTATGGGATCTTTTCCCCACCACCGTGAGAAACACAGACTTTGTTTTCTCTTCTTCAGTGTCCAAATCATTTGCAGCAAAATACTGCTCAAGACGCTCGCGGTAATTATCAAAACTTTCCTCACTTTCCTCGAAGTGAAAGTCTTCTGGCTTTCCAAACGCCATCTTTTTAGCTCGGTTTCGGCGGTCCTTTCACTCACCCAAAACGCTCGGTTTTTTTTTTTCTTTTTACCGTCCGTGTTGCCTCTATGGAGCCGCTCCGTGTGCAGACTCTGTGCCTTCCAGCTTGAAACATCCAATCCTCGTCGCCAAAAGTTTTGTTGTGTATTAACACATGTAGGTTGAATAATAAAATAATGTTCAAGCAGACAACTGGAGGAAGCACATGGCAAACTATTTATTTAGATTCACGAACTGACAGTGAACGTCTCATCACTCTTCTTTGTGGGTCGAACCCCACTGGAGCCCAGCAAGCGCGCCCCCACCGGGCACGGCATGTTATTACACCCACAATAACAGCCTCCACACCAAAACATATTTATCACAGCATTGTGTAACAATCATTAATGTAGAGGTTACTCTTTTGTGTGTCTGGAACACCACAGATATTTCTGTGAATTGATGATAAAACACACAGACCCACAGTATATATTATATGCAATATACTGTATATTAAGACAATGGGTCAAACTAATGTCATGTATTTCCATCATTTTAATGATACACCACTATAACACCAAGTGATGTCCAAATTAAATAGAAAAATAAATATGAAATATTTTCAACATGTTGACTGGATTACATAACAAAGCTGACAAATTGAAGCAACATGATCAACAGCAGCAGGAGCCTGTGCAAATTGTTTTGTACACAAACTAATAACTAATAATGTTGAATAATTATTAGAAACATTAACTAATATATTACCATTTCAGTGCTGTGGAAACGATTTAGATGTTGTAGAATTCCTTCTGCCTCTCAACTATCAGCTACTGTAAGTTATCACAGAGCTGCTCACTTCCTGAAGTGAAAAGTCTACAAAAACCAGCAGCAGCAGAAAAAAATAACCAGCTGTTTACTCGAAATAACTGTGGCTTCTCTGAAGACAAATCGCTAAAATATAAAGTTTTAAATGGCTAATTTGGACGGATCACGTTTGTATCTTCCTCATTGTTTTCAATGTGCGCATTTGAGGCGAGTCTACATGTGACGTCATAATCGCGCGACGGGAAAATCCGTATTTACCATGTAAAAAAAACGGCGCTAATTTTAAACTATTTTGGAGAGAAATTTTAATTAATTTAACATTGTTTTATTTAACATTGTTTTAGCAAAAACGATCAGAGGTCAATCTTAATATATATATATATATATATATATATATGTTGTGCCATTTTATGGAAAGTTAAAAGATGATGTCAGGGGAGCTTTAAGTGCTACTAGTGATTTAGTTTTGGATTTAGGAGGAGTGTGGTTGTGTTTGAGCCTAAAAGGCTTAATTGAGTGACACTGAGGCCAGTGTCTGTTCAGCTGTTCTGAATGAGGACTGCTGTGGTCCATTGTGAGAGGGACTGTTAATTGCTTTTTTCTCTTTTTGGTTATTTATTTGTACTTTTGATGGGTGAGGTTTGGTAGCCTAGTTTTCGTATTTATTTTGTATTTTTCCTTTTGGTTAAGTGAGGGCCTTATAAATTATAGACAGATCGTCACCTGGGGGAGAACACTACGGCCCTACCGGGTTGGGTTTGCTTGGGTGGCGTTTTCCTAAGTTTGGCCAGACTCACCTATCCATCTTTTCTTTGTACTTTAATTTTCTTTAGTTTTTAGGGCGCTGTTCTAGGAGAAGACGCTCCAGGCTTGGTGGGAGAAGCCAGAAGGGACCTCACCAGCTTGGTCACCCTTAGTTTTAGTTAATAAAATTTCTGTTAAAACTTCTTCTGTGTTCAGTGTCCATTAATATGTTTTGACTGTGTTTCGGTCGTAACATATTTAATGGGGGCTCGTCCAGGATTTTGAACAAGACAAGAGCTAGTTTGTTAACCTTTTAGAAGAAGCAGTATTTGATGGGGGCTCACATATGAGCTAGTGTTTTGGTAGAGGTAAATTGCTGTGGTGGTGGCTGTTCTGTGGTAGTGTTTTCACTCATAGTTGAGTTGAATCTGCTCAGGGAAGCTACTGATTTGTTGAGCACTCACAGCTGCGCGTCTCTTTCTGATATTTTGATAGTGTTGTATTTTGTAACTGTTTGTGAACATGGAGTTCAGTTTAGACAGTTTTGTAGAGGATCCTACAGTTGAGGCTCTAGCTAACTGCACGGCAGTTGTTGTGTGTAGCAGAACATTTTGAAATCACTGTGGATAAACGCACTAGGAAGGAGGCAATAGAAAATGAACTGGTCGCAAGGTTAGCTAGTCTTGGGGTTTTTTCTGTTGCAATGATTGCAGAAAGTCCTATGAAGACTCCAGCCTCTTATGTTGTAGATAAAAAGGTACGTTTGAAAGAGCTTGAACTGGAAACACGTCGGATAGAGGCTGAGACCAGAAAAGCTGAAATGGAGAATGAAACCATTAGAATGAAAAATACAGCTGATGCTGAAGCGGTCCTGAGAAAAGCAGAGCTTGAGAGGGAAGCCAAGAGAGAGGCTGCAGTAGCTGCTGAGAGAGATGCTGAAGCCATAGTGCGAGCCGCTGAGTTGGCTTTAAGGGAGAAAGAGATGGAGATGGCCGCACGAAAAGCGGAGTTGGATGCTAAAATACGCTTGAAGGAATTAGAAAGTGGATCTAATCCTTCTCAACCAACTGCGCCTGCTTTTGATGCGAGTAGCAATTTATCATTTGTACCTTCATTCAATGAAAAGGACGTAGACAAATATTTCCTCCTGTTTGAGAGAAACGCACACTCTTTTAAGTGGCCTGAGCATGCTTGGCCATTGCTTTTGCAATGTAAATTAACTGGGAAAGCTCAAGATGCTTATGCATCTCTTTCGATAGATGATAGTAATGATTACACAAAAGTAAAAGAAGCTATCTTGCGGGCATATGAGTTAGTCCCTGAAGCGTACAGACAAAAATTTCCGGAAGTTAAAGAAACACGAGAGTCAGACTTATGCTGACTATATGAGGGAAAAAGAAATCCTTCTTAATCGTTGGTGTGCAGCTAGTTCTGTAACTAATTATGAACAGTTTAAACACTTGATATTAATTGAAGACTTTAAGAACTGTTTACCAGATCGAGTAACTACTTATCTGAATGAACATAGAGTGTTGGAAGCTTCTAAAGCTGCTGTTCTAGTAGATGAGTATATGTTGACCCATAAGATCAGTTTTGAACGTCCTAAATATGAGAAACCTGCTATTCCTGATAAAACTAAAACAAACGGTTTTGAGTCTCCTCGATTTTTCAGACCCAGTGGCAACGGAAAGTCGAGAGGACCTACTGCGTCTCACAGGGAGAGTGGTACGTTTGTTGGGCGTAGGGAAAGTAGGCATCGTTTGGACGTGGATCGACTACAAAGGATAATGTGGTGTGTTTTTATTGTAGACAAGAGGGTCACATTAGCACTCATTGTCCCAAGCTAAAACAAGATCCTAAACCAGTTGCTCTGATTGAAACCCTGAATAATCAGTTGTCTCCTATTGCAGATTTTCCGGAACATGATGGATTTCGGCCGTTTATTATGGACGGATTCATCTCTACTTCTAAGACTGGTAAAAAGGTACCAATTAAAATACTGCGAGATACCGTTGCTTCTCAATCTTTCATTCTAGAAGGTGTCCTACCCTCTGATGAACTTGAGATTATTAAAACACAGCTACCTATACGCGGTTTTAGTATGCAGGATTTTAATGTTCCTTTAACCAGAGTAGTAGTCCACTCTGAGTTATGTTCTGGAGAAGTCGTGGTAGGACTACGACCAAGTTTTCCCATTTCAGGAATCGCTATGATCATGGGAAATGATTTGGCTGGAGGACGAGTACTTGTTACTCCTGAAGTAACACCCGTCCCAGTGCTGAGAACTCAACCAGATGAATTGTCACGCACGTTCCCTGATGTTTTTACGTCATGTGCCATGACCAGAGCAGCTCATAAACGTCAACAAAAAGAAGAAGCTGATGATGGCATTGACTTGAGCGATAGTTTCATGATGAGTTCTGAAGAAGAACAAGTTCCTGTAAAAACGTAAACCTTTGTAGAAGAGCTAGATGAAACTAAACTGTCATTGTCTAGACAACAGCTGATTGAGTTGCAGAAGAAGGATGAAACACTAAAAACCTTGTTTGCTGATGATCTACCTGATGATCATAAGCTATTAAATACGGGATACTTTTTAAAACAGGGTATGTTAATGCGAAAATGGACTCCTTTAACAACTCGTCCTGATGAAGAATGGCACCAGGTACTACAAATTGTACTTCCCACATCTTATCGAGCTGAGGTATTACGTTTAGCTCATGACAATCCTTTAGTTGGTCATTTAGGAATCAGAAAAACACATGACAGCATATTGCGTCATTTCTTTTGGCCTGGCCTAAAGAAAGATGTCATCCAACATTGTCACAGTTGTCATGTTTGCCAAGTTGCTAGTAAACCAAATCAAGTAATACCCCCTGCACCTCTACATCCGATACCGGCTGTAGCTGAACCTTTCGAACGTGTCATAGTTGATTGTGTTGGTCCATTACCTAGAACCAAAGCTGGGAACAAGTTTTTAGTCACTGTAATGTGTACTTCCACTAGATTCCCTGAAGTCTTTGCTGTGCGAAAAATAACTACTCCTGTGGTAGTTAAAGTGCTCACTAAGTTCTCTCTGTTTGGACTACCTCGTGTAGTGCAAACAGATCGAGGTAGTAACTTCATGTCAAAAATATTTGCACAAGTTTTAGAACAGTTGAACATTAAGCATACCTGTTCTACGGCCTATCATCCTGAGAGCCAAGGTGCTCTAGAGCGTTTTCATCAAACCTTGAAAACAATGTTACGTGCATACTGTTTGGAGTTTGAGAAAGATTGGGATGAAGGCATACATTTACAAATGTTTGCAATTTGGGAAGTAGTCCAAGAATCTCTAGGTTTTAGTCCTGCTGAGCTGGTGTTCGCTCACAACGTTTGTGGCCCTTTAAAGCTTTTAAAAGAGAAATGGTTGTGTGATAACACTGATAAAAACCTGTTGGATTACGTCAGTGATTTTCGTTTTAAACTGAAACGAGCATGTGAAATTGCCCAGAAAAACATGCAAGTCGCACAAGCTAAAATGAAGTCTCTTTTTGACAAAAAAGCTGTGGAAAGAACATTTCAACCTGGAGACAAGGTGTTGACCTTACTTCCTGTCCCAGGCTCGAGCTTGCAAGCTCGTTATTCTGGTCCATATGTTGTGAAAGCAAAAATATCTGATCGTGATTACATAATCACTACCCCTGACAGAAAGCGTGGTTCGAGACTGTGTCATGTTAATATGATCAAACCATACATTGAATCAGTTGATAACAACAACGTAGATTCGGTATGTGCTGTTAAGACTGTTGAAAACAAACTGGAGCTATCCATCGCTGAAAGCACTGAAAGTGTAGAAAATGAGGAAGACTGTTTTCTTCATGAAAAGATGGAAGGAAAGCTCCCTAACTCTCACTACTTAAAGGGGACCACACATGCAAAATTCACTTTTTAATGTTTTTTTTACTCAACTTTGGGTATTTACTTCATAAAAAAACAGTCCTTGTGCCAAAAAAATGCACCCAGTGGTTTATTTACTCTAAGTAGATTTATTTTACTGTGATAATTACGTTTCGTTTTAAAATACTCTCGCATGTTACGTCACAAGCGAGAGAGGACAACCCACCCCAACCTGAGTCCAGCCCCTCACCTAGCAACCCCTGGTTAGGCTCAACCCACTTCTGTATTAAACACCTGACTGTTGTTTTTCATGATTTCATCTCATCTTTTGTTTATATGTTCTTAATTTCATGTGTACAGCACTTTGTTGCAGCTGTGTTTTTTTAAATGGCTTTATAAATAAAGTATAATTGTTATTTTTATGTTTTAGTTCAATTTTTAGTGTATTTGCGATCGCTCCCAACGCGCAGCCGGCAAAAATTAAACGAGCAGACCCCCGGCGTAGGGACCGGCGGCAACGGGACCCTCTTCTGGCGGATGGAGCGGAGCTTCAACTGTACAGCCTCGCTGCTGCCTCGCAGCAGCCTCCCAGCAGCGAGGACCTTCTCCTTACGGATTAATTTACGGGAGACACTTGGTGAACTTTGTGTGTGTCTTGACTGGAACAGCGATAACTCCCAAAATCGCCGCGTGCAACGAGCGGAGCTGGCGAACACCGGAAGAGGAACAAGCTAACATTAGCATCGGATTCGGGTGGTCTCATGCTAAAAGGAGCAGCAAATTGCGGCGCGCTCAGACGGGTTTCGGTAAGTTATCTTAAGTTAACACTAACAGTAAGTCAAATGAGTAATAAAAAAAGAGCTAATTTTAAAACAACAACACATTACAGATACTGGCTGTTACAGAGGGCGTAAACAGATCGTTGAAGGGCGTGGACTTCAGAACTCAGTATCAGAAACAGGTCGTTCAAAACGAAAGTTAAAAATGGCAGAATTAAAAAGGGTATAATTGATTATCTAAGAATTGTTTTGTGTATTAAAATGAATTAATATTGTCAAGATAGCACATAGAAATAACATAAAAATTTTAAATACTTACATGTGGTCCCCTTTAACAAACTTGGATGTGTTATTTACTCATCTTGATGATAATAAAAAAGAAAACCTAAAACACTTAATCATCTCGCATAAATGCTTGTTTTCAGATACACCCTCTCAAACACAAGTGATGCAACACAACATTGATGTGGACATTGATGTGGGTGAAGTTAGACGATGGCCTTATGAGGTTGAACGTGCTATGCACCGCCTCTTTGAGTTTCAAGTATTTTGAATGTGACCGCTACATTTTAGACTCACTGTTTTTGTATGGGAGATATGTTGTGTCCTTATGTAATGGGTATGACCGTGTCCACTTTGATACACCTGTGTACTTTTGAACTGTTCCAGAGATGACCTTTACTGACCTCTCAGTAAAGCAAGACATTTACCACAAAATCATTCCATTAGCTGTAATCTGAGAACATAGTCACCAAAAGAGACTATTTCTATCTTTGATTTTAGGCTGATGTGATCAAAAGAATAACTTTTGTCATTTTCATGATGTGTGCTTTTAAGCTGTGTTATTCTGTAAGAGTTAAACGGTGTTCACTGCTGTGTTAAAGTTGAAGTCTCGGGTCAGAGAGACCAGACGGTTTTGTTTAGAAAGTCAGAAGACAGTTAATCCGTTGTTTCTCATGAAAAGGGCTCCAGCTTGCTCTGTCTTTTCCTAAACAAATCTCCCTCTGCTCTGGCTGTAACCTTGGGTCGTGATAACACAAGTGAACTGCTCGACTGGTCCGTGGACCAATGAAAAAGACACAAGTCTCATCTCTCATCTCAAGATCTTTTTAAGTTCTAAGTTTTGCTGAAACGCTTCAGAGTTTCTGGGAACTTCAAGACATGAAGACGTCCCAAAGAGCTGAATGAATGCCTGTCACCCGCCAAGGACAGTCATTCAGCTAAGGACTAAATAACATGCTGTTATGAGTCCACTTCGAACGAGCGTAAGCTCAAAACTTTGTTTATTCCTTCCTGGAATAAGTTTATCTTGAAGTCAGAGGCCAGGAGCTGACATATTTTCTGATGACCAAGCGGAACCCAGGAGACGTTGAAAACGTAAACGAAT
>JBBPBX010064248.1:0-20306 GCA_038048925.1 Garcialebias charrua | reverse complement strand
GTGTGTGTATATATTTGTGTATGTATATATATATATATATATATATATATATATATATATATATATATATATACAGTACTGTATATCTTATATACTGTATATGTGTGTATATATATTGTATATATGTATATACATATTCTCTTAGTTAATTCTAGATGTTATTACTGTTTTTCTCTTGCATTTGTTGTTGGATGTAACTGGGACCCCGTGTACATAATCTCGTTTTCATCACATGTACCACATGCGGTGCAAATGACAATAAAGACTCTCTGACTCTGATATATATATACTGTATACTGTATACTGTACATATAAACATACACACACACATATGTGTGTACTTCTCACTTTTTTCTGCACCTCCCCTGTGAAGACTATTTTTCTTGGCGACTTGAATATCCACGTGGACAATTCTTCTTCACCCCTGGCAACAGATTTTAAGTCTCTTCTGGACTCTCTTAATCTCACTCAACATGTTGACGCCCCTACGCACAGCAGGGGGCATACTCTGGATTTGGTGATTACAGACACTGTACTCATCAATAACTTATCTGTATCCACCTTATTCCTGAAGGTGTCACTGTAGAAGCGATAATGTGCCGTACTTCCGTTTGACCCCGGAAGTAGAATTTTTGCATTGGCTCCTCGTTGTTTGCTTGCTAATCTGCGCGCATCGTAGAAGTTCTGTTGAAGTTCTGTTTTCTGTTATTTCGAGCTAATATTGTCACGAAGATGTCTTGAGGAGCTCGGGTACCTGTTGCGCTGTTCATGGCTGTATGAATAATCACACGAAGCTGAATTAGTGGCTGCAACTAGTGTGTGTTGAACATGCTCCGAAAACAAAAACCTGCATCCTTCTTTGTGGCTGGGCTACGAGAAACCACCTGAAAAAAGACTCTGTATCCTCCAGATGATCGAGAACACCAGGTATGATTTAAGAGACAGCTTTTAGTGTTATGATTTTATGTAGTCAGTGATTAAATGATACTAATATTTTCGTTCATAACTGGCAAATAAACACACGCACCTATATGTATGCTGTGTGTGCGTTTATTTATACATATCTATCTATATATCTATATATATATATATATAATATAGGTGTGTGTTTATATATATATATATAATATAGGTGTGTGTGTGTGTGTGTGTTCATAAATGAACCCTAATGTTTGTATAATGTACTTTTACTTTCAGATGGGCTTGATGAGAGTGTGGAGCTGCTCAACACCACCAGTCACATGCAGCATGACTGTTGGAATGTGGATTGACATAATGTCAGAACAAACCAACGACCTTATTCTATGGTTGCCCCGTGAAACAATTAAAGCAACATGTTTTGCAGAAAGCTAAAAACTTGGACTCCAGAAGTGAATCATACATGCAAATAACACT
This sequence comes from Garcialebias charrua, assembly GCA_038048925.1. Lineage (NCBI taxonomy): Eukaryota > Metazoa > Chordata > Actinopteri > Cyprinodontiformes > Rivulidae > Garcialebias > Garcialebias charrua. The sequence goes on along the minus strand of JBBPBX010064248.1, from coordinate 18,911 downwards.
GTGAAATATTTATTGGCTGTTTCTCCCTCTGGAATAATCATGTTTATTTCAGATGCTTATGGTGGTAAATGCAGTGACAGGTATATAACACAGAACTCTGGGTTTCTGGACTATCTGCGTGCTGGAGATGAGGTGATGGGTGATCGTGGTTTCACAGTGAGGGACCTGCTGCAAGAGCTATGGTGTCAATTTAATCGTTCCAGCATTCACACGCAAAGGATGCCAGCTTATTTCAAGTGAGAAGTGAGAAGACATTAAATGTAAACATTTTTCTCAAACATGTACAGTACTGGTGTACTTGCTGTAAACGTAACACAACTCAACATGTTTTTTAAAGGATGCAATGTTAACTATATTACATTAGAAAAGTATTTGCTAAAATGATTCATTTGTTATGTACAATAGTTGACTGTTAACCTTCTTACAAGGTTAGGTTTTTGTGTGCACTATATCAGTTAATTTTGGATTAAACTACTGTTTCTATCTAAATGTCACTTTTGTCATTATCAAGTTTTTAAAGATCGTTTCCTGTCTATTTCATTATTTGTTTTCATTTACTGTATTTTATTAAAAGTTCTCAAGGTGCTTCATTTGTGAATCAGTAAAGTGTTTGTCAAAAGAAATGTCAAGCTCCAGGTGCTCAGTTGGTGTCCAGATAAACATCTTGCAGCTCAAAAGTCCAAAGCAACATCATTGTTAGCTGGACCTGGAGATGTGGATTTTTAATGCTTAGACTGGGCTTTATGTTTGTTTAAATAAAGTGTCCCACCTCTCTTAACATAACAGGACCAAGCTTTTTAATGTGAAGATACTAGTAAGCTTCAGAGCTTTTCAGATTGCTCATCGCTTCGCCATCTGAAGCAACTGTCAAAGTAGCTAAGTATGCTAGTAGCTAAACATGCTAGTGTACGTTATTTTCGGCCACTTCTTCAAGTCGTCCTCCCACCCCTCAACAGCTGTAGGTAGCGGTAAAACAATATCTCTACATTTGAGTTGTGATAGTTTATGTTCCCACATATTTTATGACCTAAAACCTCTGACGAAAACCGGTTAGCGCGTTGCTAGCGTGTAACAAAAGTGCCGGTTCTGACTTTCAGCGGAAGTCGTTCACATAATTCGCGCAAGGCATCATGGGGCGTAGGAATAAGGTGGATATGACCTGGGTGTCTCAGACCATAGGGTCATCTCCCTGGAAGTACCTTCATCTTCGCCTGCTTCAAATCCAAAACGACCCATCCAGTTCCGTGACCTTAAAAACATTTCCCCTGATGTTCTGTCTGCTGATCTTCACACCCTGACCGCTGTCAATCATCCTTCTGCAGATGACTCTGTGGATTACTACAACCAATCTCTTCGGGAGCTCCTGGACCTACACGCCCCCTTAAAGACAAGACTGGTGTCTTTCTCGCGCTCAGCTCCTTGGTACACTGATGAGCTGCGCAAGATGAAGGCAACTGGCCGTGCTATTGAGAGACGTGTAAAATCATCTGGTCTGTCTGTGCATAAGCAGGCATATAAAGAACATCAGAAAGCATACGCCTATTCTCTTAAAGAAGCACGCTCCAAATATTATTCTAACATCATCAACACCTGCCCTGGAAACTCTAAACAGCTCTTCTCCACAATCACTCGTCTGCTTAATCCCATTAAGCAAACTCTTGAGGACTCTGCTCAAAAATGTGACCTGTTTCTTTCATCTTTTAAAACCAAAGTTGACACTATCAGATCTCAGCTCCACAACCTCCCCGTTCTCAGTGTGCCACCCACCCGTCTGCATTCTGGGACCCTAAACAGCTTTGACGAAGTTGTTCAGAGTGAGGTGGAGGCCATCATCAAGAAAATGAAGCCTTCATCCTGCGCCCTGGATCCTTTCCCCTCTTCTCTCATAAAAACCAATCATTCTGCAATAGGCCCACTTATCACTCAAATAATAAATCAGTCTCTACAATCTGGTCATGTTCCACTGCCTCTAAAAACCGCCATCATTAGGCCTCTTCTGAAAAAATCTAATTTGGATCCCGACATTTTTTCTAATTACCGCCCAATTTCACACCTCCCTTTTCTGTCTAAAGTGCTGGAAAAAGCTGTTGCTGCTCAGCTGCAGGACCACCTACAACAACACTCCCTGTATGAGAAGTTCCAGTCTGGATTTAGGGCAGCTCACAGTACAGAGACTGCATTGCTGAGGGTTACCAATGATGTCCTCTTGGCTGCTGACACTGGCTCTCCCTCCATCCTTGTCCTCCTTGACCTCACTGCAGCCTTCGACACTGTGGACCATAATATCCTCCTCCACCGTCTTCATGTGGAGGTCGGTCTCTGCGACACAGTCCTGGACTGGTTCAAATCTTTCCTCTCCAATAGGCTGGAATGTGTTAGTCTTGGCAACGCCACGTCCCAGACAGTTTGTGTCTCCTGTGGTGTCCCTCAGGGGTCGGTTCTGGGGCCCCTGCTGTTTTCCCTTTACATGCTGCCTTTAGGTCAAATTATTAATCAGTTCAACATTTCTTTTCACTGTTATGCCGACGATACACAGCTTTACATCAGGACTGGAGCATCCTCATCTTCCACCTTGTCATCTCCATCTTCACTCACTGCCCTCTCTGCCTGCCTGGAGGCAATTAGGGCATGGATGAATCAGAACTTTCTTCAATTAAACTGCTCCAAGACTGAGGCCATACTGATTGGCACCCCTCACCAGGTACAAACATCTCCTATAACAAGACTTTCCTTTTCTGGACAAGACATCCCCCTCTCCACCTCTGTTACTAATCTTGGAATAAAAATGGACTCCAATCTTACATTTGAAAATCACATTAAGCATCTGTTTAAAACTTGCTTCTTCCATCTTCGAAACATCTCCAGACTTCGCCCATCCCTAACTTTTTCCGATGCTGAGAAGCTCGTCCATGCTTTTGTCTCCTCCAGGCTCGACTACTGCAACTCCCTGTTTATTGGAATCCCTGGCAAAAACCTTCAGAAACTTCAATATATTCAAAACAGTGCAGCAAGGATCTTGTTGAGAGTTCGTAAATTTGAACATATTACGCCAATTCTCCATAACCTTCATTGGCTTCCTGTTGCCTACAGAATTCAGTACAAAACTGCTCTCATTACACATCAATGCTTACACGGAACTTCACCAGATTATCTAAAGGACATTCTTGTTCCATACTCATCCACCCGTTCGCTGCGGTCACAGAACAGCAATCTCCTTCACATTCCGAGAACCAAATTAAGGACCATGGGAGACCGGGCTTTCAGTGTGGCTGCCCCCCGCCTGTGGAACTCTCTTCCTGACTGTCTAAGAGCCCCACAGTCTGTGGTTGACTTTAAGAGCGACTTGAAGACCTTTCTTTTCGACCGAGCATACTCTACCTCCTCATGATTCTACTTTTGATCTTAGCTGATATTGTTATTGATTTTAAATGTTTTATTATTTGTTTTATTGTCTGTTTTATTGTCATTTAATTCTGTTGCTCCTTGTAGCACTTTGAGATTTTCATTAATGAAAAGTGCGTTATAAATTGAATTCATTATTATTATTATTATTACTGTGTATGTATATATATGTGTGTGTATATATATTATATATATACTATATCTAATATATATATATATATATTACATATATATATTACATATATATATATACATTACTATTCAGCGTGTTGTGATTGATTAAATGCGCTGATACTTTATTGTGCCAGCCAAATATATAAGGCTGAGTGGAGCGGTGGACGCCTTCAAGATGGCCGCCGTAAATCCTGCCCCGGCGCAAACTATGCGGTATCTAGTGTATATATGATATCTATGGTCAGATAGATGAGGAGGGGCAAGGTTTTGGATAGATTTGAACGTGAGGAGTAGAATTTTGAAGATGATGCGTGATTTAACCGGGAGCCAGTGGAGCTGCTGCAGGACAGGAGTGATGTGGTTATAGTAGGAGGTTTGAGTGATGACACGGGCAGCTGAGTTCTGGACCATCTGTAACTTGTGGAGAGATTTGTTGGGGAGGCCGTAGAGAAGGGAGTTGCAGTAATCAATACGGGAAGTCACAAGACTGTGCACCAGGATGGCTGTGGAGCGGGGTGTGAGAGAAGGACGGAGACGGTTAATATTACGGAGGTGGAAATAGGCAGACCGAGTAATATTGTTGATGTGTGAAGTGAAGGAGAGAGTGGTGTCGAGGATGACACAGAGGCTCTTGACCTGAGGGGAGGGGGATAGCAGAGAGTTGTTAAGGGGGACGAGAAGATGTTCTGATTTTGAGATAGGTCTTGCTTCCACAACTCTCTCCCAGATCTTCATCGTGTGGCTCATCAACTTAATTCTCCTGTACTGTAGTTGCTGCAACTCTGTACATCACCCTTGTTCTTAAAAAATGGACACCAACACACTTCTTCTCCATTCCTTAGGCATTTTCTCACCCTCAAATATGCCATTGAATATTTGAGTCAAAAACCTCACTACCATCTCTCCAAGACATTTCTAAACCTCCACTCGTATGTCATCAAGTCCTACTGCCTTCCCCTTCTTCATTCTTTTCAGAGCTTTCCAAACGTCACCCTCACTTTCTTTCCAATTTCCTGGTCTTAGTTTCTATGCCCTCTACTCTTCTTTTCCTTTCATTCTCTTCATTCATTTGCTCCTCAAAGTACTACAGAGAATAAGGCAGGTCTTGAAGAGCAGCTGAACAGCAAGAACCTGAACCTTTAACACTTAAGCAGTGCCAGTCATCAGATGCACAGCTGGTGTCATAGCCTGACAAAAGGACAACATAGAAGTCACTGACATCAAGACTTGAAAGCTTGTCAGAATGTATGGATGGTTTCACCCCAAGTCCAGCATACTGAGACTATACACTGGGAAAAAAGGAGGGAGGCAGAGGTCTAGTGAGGGTCAAAGCCACTACACAGGATGAAACAACTAAGATACAATTTTTATTCATAGTCTCATATCATCAGTTTAAACATTTAATATTGAATGGACAATTTACTGGGACTTTTTCGTAATAGATTTTTAGTCTGTATTTAAAAAAAAACTAATTATGAGCATCTGTCAACTTTGTTCTTAGATTACTGCATTTTCCGCCGTACACGTTGCACTGCCCTGTAAGTCACATCAGTTCATATTTATCTAATAAAGTGGAAAGATCCATAAATATGTTGCTTCGCCATATACATCACATCTATTATGTGTCACTGCTGACGCATCAGGTTTGTTTCACATCACCACTGACAGCCCAAAATGTGGGCCAAACCCATAAATGTGGGCCAAACCCGGAAATGTGGGCCGGTGTTGAGCCAAAAATCGATTGGCTGCCAAATGGTGGCCGCGGGAGCGTGCATGGGAGGACTTTAACAAGAATTTAACAAGATTAACACTTAAAAACAATTATTTGCTTGCTCGACTTTATAGTAAAGGTGTGTCTCGGTCTAACTTTTGCTTAATAAATGCACTTTGAAGGTCAAATCAGCTGCATTTCAAAAGTATTCTCTGCCTTGGTGCACTGGGAGCGCACAGACAGGGAGGAAAAAAAGGAGGAGGAATGCTGCGCGTTTCTTCGAAAATTAACAAGAAAAGCACCTAAAACAATTATTTGTTTGCTCGACATTATAGCAAAGGTGTGTCTCAGTTGAACTTTTACTTAACAAATGTACTTTTAATGGTCAAATTAACTGAATTTCGACAGGGCGGAGCAGCAAAATGGAGCTGGTTTGACGGTTGCTCCAAGCAGCGAGCTGGACGAAGGTGGGAGGCTATGGCAAGCCGATTGTGTCATTAATAGCTGATGAAGATACTCAGTCATCCAGGACATGGTCAATTCAAAAAAGTTCAAGACAAATATAATAAATTATAAAGTATAATAAATAAAGTCCAGTTGTTTGTGTCTGAACTTTTTTGAATTTGTCAATATAACTACTTTTACCTATTACATGATACAATGGCATGCCTTACTAGTACTACTCTGCTGCCATCTAGTAGCTGAAAATAGTAGTGGTCAATATTTTCAGTCAGAATTAATGAATATGGTCATATCTCAGCCAACAATTGGTTTATGAATATGGGTAAAAAATCCCTTAATACATCGTTTCAGCCTATAAGTCGCAGGGTATGCAAGTAATGCAAAAAAAAAAAAACGTGACTTGTACAGTGAAAAAATCAGTACTAAAGAATTTTTGAGTTTGTAGTAAGAAATTTTTTTTTTGTCCTGCATAATTTGTTGTTGTTATTTAATGTCTTTATGGAAATGGACTTCCACAGATGTGGACAGCTTCCAGCCCTTAACACCCCACCCCCTCACTCAGACTGCCTTATTCTAATGTTAATTAAATGGTGAGTAGAGAGTGGAGCAGCAGCTGGAACAATGACTGAAATTGCTCTTTAATCTATTAATCCAACACATTTGGATGCTGGTCAGATTAATGGTTCTGGCTGACTGACGTCCACTTCACTACTGCTGCTGGTTGAAGTTTCATGTGAAATGAAAGGTAAGTGGTGAACTCACGCGTAGGCCTCAAAGTCTCCGTTGTTGACAGCTTCGATGAGCTGCTCTGTGATCTTTATTATCTCCTGCTTGCGAGCTGTTGAGAAGAAACACCAAGAGAAAGATGTGATCAAATCCCAAAGTGATGATCATCACCAAGTCACAGGAGGAAACACTTCATCACAACCATCCGAGTTGAACTTCAGAATCACGAGAGCTGGTCATTTGGTAACTTGCTCTTCTGTTCTGATCTCCTCAGTGGGATGTCAAACAGAAACTAAAGTATTCATACCCCCCATCATCTGTCTGGTGCCTCTACCTCCATTTATCATCCATCAGATCTTCTGTTTGCATGCGAGGCTGCTTGACCTCGTCATTTTGACGAAGCCTTCAGAAGTGTCCTTCTCCCGATACTTTCTCTCCACTCAGACATGAGGTCTTATCTCGATCAGACTCCTTTCCTTCCTCATTCCCTCCCCCTCTCCATATCCTGTTCATTTTGTTTGTGTGCCTTTTTCAATCATAAATTCATCTCTATGGATGTTTTCAGTCTTAACAGATTCATGTCAACCATCATGAAAATATGAACATCTCAAACTAAATGTCTCTTTAATGTGATTAAAGAGACATTTTACTTTAAAAACAACCACGTGGACACCTAACGACTCCCAGCAGAGTCCTACATGTCCTGGTTTTATTATATCTGTATACTGTAAGACTCGGACTGCCATAATGTTCATCTTAAGCTGCTTAAAGTATTAAATATTTTTGAAGTCCAAAGGCTGCACACACACAAACATACATTTTCAGTATTTTCTTTAGCCAAAATGATTTTTAAAAAGTTATTTAAAAAAGGACAGAAAGTGTAAACAAGCTGATAAAGGTTCCCTTTAGACGTGTCTGCATGTTCGAAGGGCAGCTTTAGTCTTGGTTTCTGTTTCTAAACAAGCTTCATCTCTTTTAAGAGTTTTGGTGAGCGAGCCTCGTTGAAGACACTCGGGCCCAACAACCGAGGAAAAGATGGAAATCCTAAACCTGGACTCACGATTAACTTGTGGAGTGCTAAACCTCACCGATACAAGCTGCAGGAGTGTCACAACGTTACAACCATGTGAACAAGTTTTGTCTTTTATCTCTGCAAATAAAATGTGTCCAGAGCTGCAAGAAGAGTTTGAAATACAGCTGGAATAAAACAAAGCAACTCATGAGGTGGTGTAGGAATAAAGTACAAAGTTGATCTGGTCAAATCATGTGAAATGAAGGAGCGCAATAAAATGTTGACATTTTTACCCATTAGGACATGTATTTATTTATTTTTAATGCATTTTTTTGTTTATTTTATTTTATGTTTTAATGCATTTATTTATTTATGTATCTACCGGTATTTAGTTATTACTTTTAATGCATTTATTTGTTATTTATTTTATGTTTTAATGCATTTATTTATTTGTTTATGTATCTAGTTATTAATTTTAATGCATGTATTTGTTTATTTTATTTTATGCATATATTTATGTATTTATCTATTTAGTTATTTATGCATTTATTTGTTTACTTACTTATTCATTTATGCATTTATTTATTTGTTTATGTATCTAGTTATTAATTTTAATGCATTTATTTGATTATTTTATTTTATGCATATATTTATGTGTTTATCTATTTATGTATTTATTAATTTAGTTATTTATGCATTTATTTGTTAACTTTCTTATTCATTTATACATTTATTTATTCATGCATTTGCTTATTATTTATTTTTATGTACAGTATTTATGTATTTGTTTATTTATTTTCTTGCAGGTGGCACAGAGCAAAGTCAGAGAGAGGAAAATCATGACAGTCTGTGATCTTTTAGAGTATTCAGAGTTTAGAAACATCGTTCAGAATACTGCAAGAGTGTTAGCCTGGCCCTCGCCTTCCTGCACAGCTCCGCTCAATTCTCATTTCCCTTCACTGCTCAGTCTGGGACTTCTCCCATAGACAACGATTTCTCCGGCTGATTTTTGACCGGACCAATCAGAGAACAGAAGGGGCGGAGTTTTTGGCCCCTAACCCACGCCCCCACCTGTCCCAGCGCGCAGCCAGCGAGCAGCCGCATGTTCTCATTCAAAGCGATGCAAAGCGATGCAGGACTGTTTTATATGTGACACAAATGTATTAAATTCCCCTTCTTAATCCCTTATCTGGAGTTTTCTTTTGTTTTTTTGCCAAAAGTCAAGTGATCGCTCCCTCCTCCTCCTCTCTCTCCGCTGAGTGCAAAGAATAAGGAAATGACTGAGGTTGTCACGAGAGAATTAAACTAGGGTTTTACGTTGCTGCCCGAGTCCCTGCATATTTTCTGGTCTTCTGGTGTGCTGGACCAGCGCTACATGGTTTTATTTTATTTTATTAGAACGTTTTATTAACATATAAACACAGAATATGCAGCGGCAGCGAGAGACTGCAGCAGGAGGCGGAGCTGAAGTCAAGTTCGGCAGAGCACAGAGGGGGAGGGAGCAGAATGCTTTCCCTGTTCAAAATTTTTCTAAGATCCAATGGTTTTGTTCCTCAGGCAGAGGCCACGCCTCCAGCAAGAATCGTTTCTCTATGGAGAAAGTCCAGACCCTAGTACGAAGCGAAGTGAAGGTCAAGGGTCTGGTTTTAACCAGGCTACAAGAGTGTGGGAAGAGTTTAAAGATCCCTGTGAGAAATGAGGGACTACTGTATCTTGAAAGGTTGAGATGGGGCAGAGCAGTCGACAAGACTAGAAAGTCGCGGTTTGACTCCCAGCCATTCCACATGTGGTGTCTCTGAGCAAGACACCCAATCCCGTTGCTCCTTGAGTGCTTCCATAGCTGCCCACTGCTCCACCTGCATGTATCCCACATGTGATGGGTTAAATGCAGAGAACTAATTCCATCTGGGAACATACAGTGATGACAACACATAGCACTACAGTGATGTATTCAACTCGTCTGCAATCAAATCCGTGCACAATTTTTTTTTACTAACCTCTTGTTGGCAACAATTGAAGGTAAAAGACGATGCTTTGGCTCGTGTGTGTGTGTGTGTGTGTTTATGATGCATGTGTGTGTGTGTTACTCAAATATCTCATGAACTGTTGGACAAATCTGAATGAAAGCTGTAATGATTGGGCGTACGTGTAAAAAGGATGAACTTTCAGAGTCTGTGCAATTCAAGATGGCTGCCTCAGCAAGCTGACTCAGTGAGTTTTACAAGCACGGACCTACAGTGTGGTGTGGTGGTGGCTGAGAGTCATTCAAAACATGACTCTGAACGCCATGTCACATGAAATAACATAAGGTTATTTTCACAGTTTGATCAAAACAGCTAGAGCTTCATTTCTGGGAAGCCGTCCTCCAATGTGAGAGTTGGGGGTTTGATTCCACCAGCAGTCACATGCTGAAGTGTCCCTTGGCAATACACTGAACCCCTCATTACCTCTGATGTGTGTCCCCTCAGTGTATGAATGTGATAAAGCTCTGATTAATCTTTGTACAGATCTAGTAGAGTGCTGTATGAATGGGTAAATGAGGCGCAGATTGTGTTGTAAAGATCTTGGAGTGTCTTGATGAGACAGAAAGGAGCTGTACTGTATTTACCGTCCACTGAGCATTCTGCAACAGTGTAACACTCTGAAAGGTGGCGGGTGATATGCATTCCTGACAGTTGTTCATTTTGATATGTTTTAGCTAAAGGTTAGTCAGTACCAGCATTTGGGTTGTTTTCTAACCAGGCAATGGCTGTGACCTTTTACCTTTCACATCTTCATCTTCAATGGTGGTGTTGCTGCTGTCGGACGATCCCTGAAACGGACAGAAAACAACGTGTTGGTCACGCAACAACCCGTAGATACACGCTTCATGAAAGCATGCACACGTATGCACAACATGTCTGCCGTCGCTGCTCTGTGCTCACAGTGTTACCAAACAACAGCTACACACCCCTGTGCACAGAGTGACAACATTCATCACAGACAGTCAGTCATACATGGAGTCGTCAGCCAGTGGAAACACCACAGCTCCGTTTCTCTGAACACAGAGGGGCAGCACAAAGCAAGAAGAGACTCACAGGTGAGCAGACACACACACATGATGTCTCCCATGCAGAAACACACACAAAACACAAACAGGCTCAATAAACCCTACAGCTGTTACTGCAAGGGTAGAGAAGCAGAGTGAAGACGAGGATGACAAAGGAAAAGGAAGGACAAGGTGAAAAAGTTGGAGAAGAGGAGCAGGATGTACCTTGGTCCCATCTAGTGGATTATGGATTACAGTAGTCTGTGGCTCCTGGAGGGAGAAGGGACAGAAAGAAGGAGGAGAAAACAGAAAGAGGGAGTGACTAAAAACAAATGAGGGAAAGGTTTTATGACTAAACAAGTAAAGTAGAGGAAGATCAGGACGAGAAGATTGACTTTTCCAAACACAGGATTCCCAACAAGGATGAAAACACAAGAGAAATCTGAAAGTTATGCACCATAACTCATGTTCCCTGAAGGAAGGGAACGAGGTGCAACATACTTGCTATGGGAATTGCGCCCCCGCGCGATTACCTGAAGGAATATACTCACGCCTTTACGGCTAGGGGCGTCACCGCCGCGCCAGAGGCCCCGCCCTCTGGGTACTTAAGCGGCTTGCGCCCCTCCATCTTTCTCCAAAATTGCACTTCACCGAGCTTTCAGCATTGAAAAGGGCCAGATATGTTGCACCTCGTTCCCTTCCTTCAGGGAACATGAGTTATGGTGCATAACTTTCAGTTCCCTTTCAGTTGGTCTCTCAGTGCAACATACTTGCTATGGGAACGTAATCCATTCACGCCCTTGAAATGCTCAGTAAAATGCATGCTAGAGTGAACGTCTGCCTTTGACCAACAGGCATCTCAAGGCTACTTTCTACCATGTGTTAGAAAGGACAGCCTGAGTGACGTCACCTGCAGTAACATCCAAACTGTAATGCTTTGCAAAGGTATTTAATGAGCTCCAATTCGCCGTAGCACAGATGTCTACGACTGACACGCCCTTAAATAATGACCAGGAAGTGGCCAAGCCCCTAGTGGAGTGAGCATGCACTTCAGAAGGTGCCTGTTGACCTTTGCTACTGTAGGCCCTTTTAATGGCCTTAGTCACCCAATGTGAGAGGTGTTGTTTTGATAGGACTCTCTCGGTAGCAGGTGCTGCAAAGCAGACGAACAGTTGGTTTGTTTTCCTCCATTCGGCTGTTCTCTGCATGTAGGTGCGTAAAGCCCTCACTGGGCAGAGAGCCTGTAGCCTTTCCTGTTCCTGAGTGAGGACAGGGGCAGGTGGAAAGGAGGAGAGATCAAAGTCTAGACTCCTATGGTTCAGAGTCAAGACCTTGGGAGTGTATGCGGGATTAGGCCTTAGTGTGACCTTTGACCCGTCAGGGGCGAATCTGGTACACATTGGATGTACAGACAATGCATGGAGGTCACCCACGCGTTTCGCCGAGCAAAGTGCCAGGAGTAGAGCAGTTTTATAAGATAGTAAATCTATCTTAACCTCGCTCAGTGGCTCGAATGGAGGGCACAAAGAGCCCCAGGACCAGGCCAAGATCCCAACCAGGGTTCAAGGTCCTGCTGGACGGTTTAGTCCGAAGGACACCCCTCATAAATCTTATTATGATTGGATATGCTCCGGGAGTCTTGTGTCCCCAACCTTTGTGACAAGCTGAAATCGCTGATAGGAAAACTTTAATCGTTGAGTAAGAACAACCTTTTTGCAGTAAATCCTGAAGGAAAGTCAGGAGTTGAGCCAAGTCGCATGCATAAGAAATAATATTCTTTCTGAGCACCAGGCTTCAAAAATACGCCACTTTTGTGCGTATAAAGATTGTGTTGAACCAGCACGGGCATTTTGTATGGTCAATACCACATTTTCTGGCAAGCCTGACGCCATCAACCTGTTCTTTTCAGCCAACAAGCTGAGGCTTTTGGCAGTTCCTGGCCTAAGTGGTTGTATTGCCCCTTCTGGTGACACAGAGGCTGTTAACCCCTGGGGGTCAACCAGATTGGGAAGGCCTCCTTGCTGATGTGCTCCCAAGTTACCCTGCTCAGGGTTAATTGAGGGCCGATGTAACCTGTCAACTTTATTAGACAGGTTCGGGGCGGAAAATATATTTTCCTCCTCCAAGTTTGGAGTCCTGTTGTGAGGCTGCGAGTTATGTAAACGAGCAGATCTCCTAACTCCAATCCGTTTCCTGGGATGGTCCAGTTTACTGGTCCTTGGCTTTAATGGAGCGTTGGTACCAGGTAACCGACCGAGGTCCATGTATTACCCTCTGGGGGATTTATTTTTGAAAGCAGTTTCAGATCAGCACAGAGCGGGAGGTGACGTGCTGTCTGACTACTGCTCGGGCATTGCATGTCCTTCGTTAATAACAAAGGAGCAACTGCACCGTGAGAGCGTGGGGGTGTTCCTTTTGGTTTGGCAGATTTCAGATTATTTGATGATAAAGAGCTCAGTTCCTCTTGGAAAACAGGAAGAGAGAATTGATTCAGCTCTGTAGGGATACAGCACTCTCATGTCCGTATGGGATGTGGGGCTCTCCACATCTCTCTGAAACTCTCAGTGTTACACCTTCTTGAAGCTCTCAAGGAGACAAGTGTTACAATTATTTTGAATTAATGGACACCAAATAATCAGATTGAACTTTCTCTTTAATGTATGTTAATTCAGAATTGATCAACAGTATAGTTTTGTCATTTCATGATGATTTTACTAAGCTGGTATATTTTAAATATGCCAAAGTTAAGAGAACATCTCAGAATGATCTTGCTTTAAACTGTCTGCTCTATGCAGAATAAGTGTCTAAAGTTGACTGAACAATCCGTGCGTATTTGTTGAACTGTTTTTGGAACGAAGGAAAAGTGCTAGACATAGCTTGCTTTCTGTCTCCCGTCCTTTCTAAAAACAATGAATCTGTTCTCAAAACAAAGTACATGGCTTGTTCACATGCACCTGCATCTTCTGACGTATGTTTTCTATGTATTGTCTACCCTATCATCTGTCACTCAAACTCACTCACTTGCAAAGTCACACCCTCTCTAGGGGTACGACAACCAATCAGCAGGAAGTATGTGACTAAGTCACACCCCCTTCTTAAAGGGACACTTCCTGTTTATTCTTTGAGTGCAAAGGGAACCACGAGCTCCAACACAGTGAGTTCTCTGGGAGAATGGAAGATGCATAGACGTCTTTCTCCAAGCTGATGTACGTCCGGCCATTGAGTCAAAGGCCCACGTCTTCAGCGAGGCTTAAACAGCACGTCAGCTGTGAGCCACCTGAGTATCCCAGCTCCAAGCTGTGAACTTTTCCTGGAAGTTATCTTGAAACCAAACCGGAGCTGATAACATTACTCTGGGAGGCCAAAGCAGACCTCACGAGACCGTGGCAGGATGAAATGTGTCGCCTGTAAAACGCAGCAAGGCATGCGCGTCTGGCTTGACTAATTTACTGGAGTTGAGATAAGAAAATCTTCACAAAGGTAAACGTCGTTTCATCACGGTACGGATGTCCAGCCGAAACCAAACAGAGGATGAGCCACTCTGGTTAAACATCTCAAGATAAGATTCAACCATTTCCTTTCTCAAATCTTCCTCCTATTTCTTCTTTTTCATAAGCTATTAATCTGTTAAGTTTGTGCCACAGAAATAAGTTAATATAAGACCCATTAACTTGTGTTCTGTTGTTTTATGTTTTAATCTGCTGAAAAGTTAGTTATAAGTTGTGATCGATCAATCTATGTAAATATGTTGTGATTGTAATTTGATGATTTTGTTATTAAATGACTCTGCCTTTGGTAGGTCAACATAATAACGTTTCCTGTCAAGTTACATTACATTCACTGAGCCACAGATTTATTGATTTAATCTGAAAAAGTTGAGAACCCGTATAACTGATGATAAATTTGTGTCAGTCTAAACCTGCTCAAATCTATCATCTAAATTATAGATAAGTCAGCAAACTGACGTATTTATCTATATTATTACAATTGGTGGCCGCGTACAGGTCTTCTGAAAGATTGAATTGATGTTTCTGTGCTCATAACATGTTGGCATATAGTTTTTATCCTGTTGTGGACTTGTAGAATAGTTCTGGCTGGTGAGTGTCGGAGAGTGCTAATCGTGGCATTGTCTGGTGCGTTTCCCGTTAGTATTATTTTTTCTTTCACATTTCAACGTATGTTGAAGCTGCGGATGAATGAATGTTTGTGTTTGTGAGACGTTTCACCCCGTGTCGCATACTAAAGCGTGCATTTGTCATTTTGTGACCGCCGTGTCACGACTCTGCTTCATTTTATTACATCTGCGGATTGCTGTTGGTCTGTTTCACACATTTGCTGCTCCATTTTACCTAATCTGTTACAACGTGTTTGCTGAGGTTCGGGTGAAACCCACTTGGCTCTGGACCGGACGTTCCGACCTCCGGTTCCGATAGACGTGAAGTCCGTTGTTGTCAACAGTTAGCGTGCTGCCTTCTTTGGGAGGCGTGGGGGGTAGCCTGGATGTGATTGGGCTCGTTGGCAGTATTTTCTGTGGTGTATTCTACGTTTATTTTGTGATAGAGTGTCCAGAACTTTGGGTCGAGCTAAGGTTAGCGGTACCGAGACATTCGGCTACAGAAGCGCTGTGATTGGTCCATTGTGTGTCGTGTTCAAAAACGTTGGTACTGTTGACTGCTGGTTGTCAGATATTCATTTTTGCACACATTTCTGACAGTTTATCTGTGTTGTTCGTTCTATGCACGTGATATCGTCGAAGACTGGCTTAACCGCGGTGTTTTGCGATATTTATGACTGTTTTAGAACGTTGAAAAGTCCGTTCCTCGGTAACGTTCGACCGACCGCAGGTCCGTGAACGCACCGCTCGAACGGCACGTCACACGTGAGTGACGTCAGGTTTAGAAGACTCCATTACCCGTGAACACTTGGGTTTGAACTACAGGTTCTGTCTTCGCTGTGATTGGTCGATTACGCTGTAGGTGTTGACGCTAAAGGGGGGTGAGGAGCTCACTCCTCGTCAACTTTCACTTCAGCTGTTTGTCCCAGACAAGTTCAGGCTTGTTGTCCGTTACTATCTCTGAAAAGACTGTTTCATCGCGGTGTTTTTGAGATTTTAATGGGTGGATTGAGTCAGTTGCTCTGAGACTGCCGATCGCCATGTGACCAGGTCACGTGACACCGGGAGCTGCAACTGCTTTATGGGTCCGACCGCTTTCTTTTAAACGCAGTTTAAAGAATCACTTTACCTGTCCTAAACGATGTTACTCACATCGAATCGTCTATTATAAGACTGGGGTTCTGGTGTTTTGTCACGTCAAGGCTCTAGATCTTTCTGATTGTTGTTTTTGATCCATTGTTAGACGTCTGTGAATGTTTAGCAGCTCACGGCTGCGCTCACAGGCGACAACAGCGCCTCTATTGCGGTCAGATAGAGAAATTGCAGTCGCTGTGATAAACTTATCCAGCGCGGCACCCCCATCTGCTGGTTACTTTAGAAGACGCAGTCTTCCTGTAATTTGTACATGTTGAACGTTCCTGTTTTAAACGGGGAACAATTTGAAATATTGTACTCACAGCATCCTTTAATTTGATTTTCGCAGAAAATCAAATGTTGATGGCAGAACAGTTACACAGAAGTAATACAGACATGTCTGCTTTTTGATAAAACTTGACACTTTTATCATCAATTCTGTGCAAAACAAGCTGTCTGTCCCAGTTATTTTAAACTGCAAGTTTAAAATAACACACATGAGGCATCTTTTGTTTTGATTTTCACAAAAATCTCACAACGACAGCCGATTTTGTTTGACCTTGTCACAGGTCGACATATTAATAAAAATCACTGATTTTTATTTGATTTCACATCTTGGACTCCATGTTGACTGCCGCAGGCATCACATGGTGAGACTGCACACTGTGAAATAAGACCCACTTTACTTGATTTTTCACAGAAAATCAGTACAAAGATGGACGTTCAAACACGTGCACCAACTGAGGGGGCCTCCTCTCCTATCTATCCTAGATGGATGCGTGGGGGCCTTGGGATTCCTGCCCGTGCTTGTCGCAAAGTGGGAGAATCTGCTTCATCGTATGCTAATTACTTGGCTGCATGGAACGTCCATCAGGATACGTGGGAAAGTCCCCTGTCGTTCTACGACAGGCTCCTCTCGGCCTACTCCGGGGGCAAAATTGTCCCTGGCTTAGAGGAAGATGAGGAGTTTAAACGTCTTTTCACTACGCATCTCATGCCTTTCCAAATGAAATGTGTTCGCTTAACGTTTGATTGCAAAAAGGACAGCATGGAAAAGATAAAAGATTACGCTGCGTGGGTTTTTGAGACAAGGATACTACCCAGGACACCCTCAGTGGTGTGCCCAGGTCAAGAGGTCACATCCCACTCGCAGGAAATAGAAGAGGTTCCCTCTCCTACAGAGTGCGAAAGTAAACAGGTTTTTCATGATAACAAACAACAGTATGTTTCCAGCTGGAACGTTGACTCTGATCGGTTCACAGGGAGTTCTGCTCCTCTTTCACCTCAGGTTGAAAACCCTGAGATGAGCAATGAACCACAAAAGGCAGGTGTTCACTCTCTAGGTGAACCAAGATGGTTCAGATCGAACCAAAAGAGTTCTCACCTAGGCCTCACAGTGGGTGAACTTCGAGAGAAGTTGATGTCTGGGGGCCGTGACCCATTGAAAAATGGTCTGTCCCGACATGTACCCCCGAGAAGCAGCCCTCCTGCCCCTGCGCCTCGAACTGCACAGTTCGAGACATGTAAGGAGTCACATAAGCTCCAGGTTAAGGAAACGACGCCTCGGAGCGCGGACGTGACTGGGGTTGTAAGTTGTTTGTCAAATGAGTTGAATGTTACAGTGGTTGACCAAGCTGACACAATGTGTGACATTGTCCTTGATGATACCACAAACAACGTTCAACCTGACGAAGCGACGCGCAACACTGCCTTTTGCAACGACTCAGTGCACACAGTTGACAACATCATCAACATTGACAAAGACGCTGACAGCAAACAAATTGCTGATGTTCAACGTCCTGAAGGTCATGAGGCAGACAGCCATCATGATGCTGACAGCGACGAAGATTACACAGACAGAGTCACACGTACACAGAAACGTGTGAAAAAACCTAAACGGTTTCTGTGTAACTTTATAAAAAGGGGGATAGCTAAGAGAGCTTACCTGCCACTCACATTGGAAGGGGTCCTCGCGCAAGAAGCACTCCTGGTTTGCGGCTCAGACGTGTCTATCATGTCAGCCGAACTGTTTGAGGAGCTAAGGACCGCCGCTAACGATGTTGACAGGCAAATACCCTTTGTGAAAGACACTTATGGTGAGCTACAGGGCCCCGCAAAGACGAGAACAACCCTAATAGCCATGGTTCACATGCAGATTGGCGAAATGTCACTATACCACCCGGTGTATGTGTCTGAACGTGACTCACTCCAGACTCCATTTTTGGTTGGCCAAGATTTTATAAATCGCTTTGAAGCGATTATAAATTATGGCAATCAGACAATGTGGGCCACAGTGAGCAGTCCACTGCCAATCGAGGTGCCTCCCCAAGGTCAGGACACTGACTGTCTAACAACAGGTACCGCTGAGGTCACATGGGATTCCCCAACCGAGACCACAAGCCCGGTAAGTGAACCTTCAATACAGGTGAGACAGAGGAGACTCAACATTTGGACCAGACTCTGGCCCATCACGAGAACCTCCTCTGCGAGCTGACACCTTCAGCACTCACTGAACACTGCCTACCACAGGTAGAAGAAGGTGTGGAGATCCAAGGGTCCCACACCGATGACGCTGTACTGTCCTCTGGGACAGGTAATTCAGCTAACAGCCAAGCTTTCAGTGAAGTCTTGGTTCAAGGACATCCGAGTCCTGAAAGTGACAGTCTACGACACGCTGACAGTCACTTGGACTTCATTGTTACAGATTTTGAGGACCCATCCTCAAACAAAAGGGGGGCAAACTCACACTTCCTGCCACAGGTAGAAAAAGGTGTGGAGATCCGAGGGTCCCACACCGAGGACGCTGTACTGTCCTCTTGGACAGGTAATTCGGCTATCAGCCAAGCTTTCGATGAAACCTTGGTTCAAGAGCTTTTGGATTTAGAACTACCGTAAAATCCGGTCTATAATACGCAGTATTTTTGCTAATTTGAATGTCCAGCGTATTAAACATTGAAGAGTATTATTTATGGATTTTTTCCCATATTTTTAGACTAATTTTTCGCTCTGATTCTTCGTTTTTCATTTTTGGAGAAAATGGTGCAGTACCAGTTTCGGCCGCTATAGAGGCGCTGTAGGCAGCAGCCAGCAGAGGACTCAGAGAGTGAAGAGGAAGAGGGGCCACTTCCAGAAGTTTCTACTTGCTGTG
>JBBPBX010064247.1:0-20306 GCA_038048925.1 Garcialebias charrua | reverse complement strand
ATCAAAGTCAAAGTCAACTTTATTGTCAGAACTGCAATATGTACAGGACATACACAGGATTGAAATTGCGTTTCTCTCAGTCCCTCGGTGCAACAGTAACCATTTAAACACTAAAACACTGAAACATTTAATAAACATAAGCATAAAATAGTAAAAGTGTAACACTGTCCTGAGTTTTTGCATAGTAGTATAAAAGTATGAAAATTTACACCAACACTAAAACACTAAACATTTAATGAACATAAGCATAAAATGAAATAATAAAAGTGTAATACTGTCCTGAGTTTTTGCATAGTAGTATAAAAAGTATAAAAAGTATATCTATAAAATAAACTGAAGGTTCTAGCATTGACATTTGCAAAGAGTGGCAAAGCAGCATATGAGTTAATGTACACAGTATATGTATGAGGTAGTTGATGTTGGTATAGAGGCAAAGTGGCATATGCAGTAAGGCACATAAGGCACATTGGGCATCCTTAAATAAGGCTAGTCAGAGAATACTGTATATGTATCAGCAGTAGTGTAGATATAAAAGTAGTGTAAATGTAAACAGTAGTAATAAATGTAAACAGTAGTAATAAATGTAAACAGTATTAATAAATGTAAACAGTGAATGTAAACAGTAGTATGACTATAGGCAGTAATGTTATACAAACATTAGTGCAAATATGAGAAGTAGTGCAAACTGAATGAGCACATGAGCACATTACAGCCTTTGATTTAAAATATATAGATCATAGCAAAAATATTTAAGAAGAAATTAAAACATCAGATATAATATTTTTACAGTTCAGAAAAACTGTTCTTAATCTGTTCTTTTATGTTTTTCGTGCATTGATATATTCTCTCACACCCTTAGTTACCTAAATATCAAAATGTATTATTGTTGGACTTTGAAACCATTTAGGCAGTGGGAAGTTTAGTCAACCATACAGTATGTGACAGCCGAGTAATTTTGTTGCAAGAGATTTCACAACACTAATCTGCTAGTCTTCATCTTCTCATAGCCTGGGATGTATGGCTAGACAGGTTTGAGAAGCAATCAAGAGTGAGCTGTGCATATATGAATAAATCTGGATTTTTCGTACCTATGGAAGCAATTGTTCATTTCTAGGTCAGAATTCCTGTGCTGTCAGTAATATTCAAACAGCAAAGCTCTATTTAAGATGCCATGGGCAGAAAAGTCTGTCAATTCTACATGTGGTGTTCTGTATGCTTTTATTAAGGGAACGTGCATGTGCTGTAACTGTATACAGCAAAACTAGTCCTTACTGTATATATATATAAATATACATATACACACACTCACATAGGGGAATTCAGTCTTGCACACCAAATAAATCTGATCTCAACACATGCAGTTTCACCTTTTATAGTGGTTTGGAATATTAGATTCCAGGGGACATATTTGTTTAGGCATTTAATTTGCTCAAGGTGAGCTGCTGCTAATACTATCAAGAAGCGGAGACCCTGAATTGGTTTCTTATCAGCTGAGTTGGTTGATTATGGACGCGAACCACATTATGTGTAGAATTCAAGGTGGGTGTGTGTAATCAGGTGCAGCCTTTTCATATGGCCAAGGCAAGATTTATGACTTAATTATTGTCCACATTGCTCAGGTTTTGTGTAACCAGGCTACCAGGGGCTTTGCTGCTTCATTGGAGCAAAGTGTGATAATCACTGGTGTTGAGCCTGGAGAGACTGTCGAAATGTCCACCAGCAAGCCAACGGTGACACCAATAATAAAACCTGGATTTGTTTTACTTTTTGCAGTGGTACATAATTGTAAAATGTGTAGGGCTTTTAAAATAAAACACTAATGCAACATAATTATGCTGGGTTTACTATTTGAGAATTCTAGATTATAATTAAAAATGTCAAATACTAAGAATTTTAGCGTGGCAGGGGTGGATTCTGGTGGATAAGGAGCACGATCCAGAATCAGACAAGGAATGCTGGCATATTTTGTTTAGTGTGACGATGACAGAAGGTGATGAGATAGGCACATATGGTGTAGGTCAGACAGACAGGAGGCCTCAGCAGGCACCTGGAGCTCAACAGCCTTTAGAGAAGGCTGCTCTGGTGATCAGCCAGCCACATATCCACCAGAGCTGCTGAAACCGAACAACTTGGTTAAAATGAAATATATATATTTTTTAGAAATTAATATATAGCAAGCAGTCTGCTGGTCACCAGAGAGGTTCATCAGATGGCTTTAAATAACCTGTGCATTGAAACTGATATTAATTATGACTCCCCTGAAGAGAATTAGAACATAGACTGTCAAAATTAACTAATTGTTCTGTTCACAAATCATTTAGTACCCAGGTGAATATATTTTTTTCTTTTCCATCACATGGAAATCTGCAGTCTTAACTCAGAGACAGAACATGTCTATATTGTAGTCTGTTGATTAATTTAGGTTAAAAGGCCACGCTATTTTGGCTTAGTGTGCTGTGAAAGGGAGTAAACGCTAAAGCACAATTAATTATTGCTAAGTGCATTAGCTGTAGGTACTGAAATCCATAAAAGATTGACTCTGTTTTAAAGTAGTCATTTATTTATTTATTCCCAAGAGCAGCCAAACCAGTGGTGGTTTTTTAATTTATAAATTTTTCTATAAACTTTATTGTATCACCCTCATCAATTAAGCAAATTAATTTTGATAAACACAGTGGCACTCCCCCTCGTCTTTCCATCAACTACTACTCTTCGTAACCTCTTTCTGCTTGCCAAACACACTCACATTTCCGTTGACAGATACATTAAGTATTCCTTTGAGCTGCAAAACAAAGCCGTCATTGTCCGAGCGACAGTCTTGCCACTGTCTGGAGTTTTTGGTTTGGATACAACAATCTGCTCCCCCCTTCTTCTTCTCACACGTCACTGATACCACCGTTTTTGTGGGGTGGCTTTGTCCCAGTGAGGCGGTGAAAGTGAAAGCAAGTGAAAGTTCTATGTGTTGTCATCATTGCATGTTTCTTTACAATAGTTCTCTGTATTTAACCAATTACACGTGAAATAACCAAAGTGGAGCAGTGGGCAGCTATGTAAGCGCCTGGGGAGCAATTCAAGATTAGGTGTCTTGCTCAAGGACACCATGACATGTGGGCAGGGAGTTGAGCTTGTGACTTTCTGATCCCACATTGGCTGCCTTACCACTGCACCAGCCGCCCCAATAGAATAAGCTAGCCATGGTTGTCCACCAACTGGTATGGGTTTCATTTTTAAGCTCCTGCAGCATGCCCAAGTGTCCTTAAGCAAGACACTGACGACCCCTTCTCCACTGTCACCAATATGCTTGATAATATATAAGTGAGATATAAAAGTTCTGAGTATCCGCCTTATTCCTAGGCCCCATGGTGCATTGCAGGAATTAAGGGCATGGCTTCCGGCGCGGTCCAAAGCCGGTGTTTGTTTATGTGCAAACAGTACAAGCTAATGTAGTTTCTCTGATCACTATGGATTTAATTTAAACCAAGGGGAAAGCGATGAACAACCTGAAAAGCTCTAAGGCGCATTACACGGTAATAAGGTCTGTCTCGTTTTGTTAAAAGATCTGGGCGTGGGACACAAGCTTATTAAAGCAGACATCGAGCCCTGCCAAAGCCTTAAAGTCCTCCATCACTGAGCCTGGGTTAACTTTAGAGAAAATCGTAATACTGAAGACGAACAAATACTATACCGTATTTTCCAGTGTATAGGTCGCACCTTTTTATGATTTTTTCAAGGCCTGCGACCTATACACCGGTGCGACCTATACCATATGGCTTGTTATCACTTTCGGCGAAACAAATTTTTAAATCCAGCTCATTTCACAATTACGTTCATTTATTAAGGAAAAGTTCAGCTCAGACACATATTTGCTATAATTTTTATCAAACAAATAATTGTTTTTAAGTGTTAATCTTCTTAAAAGCCTTGCTGTGCGCTCCTGTGGCAGACATTTGCAGCAGAGCTAAACGTAGGTGCGACCTATACACCGATGCGACCTATCTAGGGATTTTTCCAATCTATTGGTGATAATTGGACAATGCGACTTATACACCGGTTGCGACCTATACACCAGAAAATATGGGTAATGCTGTGTCCTCCATACACTTGAAGTCATACCTGATGATCTCGTCACTGTTTTCAATCCTTCTGAAGATCCGGCATCTCTTCTTCGGTGGTTTATTGTAGTCCAACCACAAAGTAGGATGCAGGTTTTCTGCCGTTGGCTGTTTGTCAACAAAGTGAAATGAGCACACGTACAGCTTTTTGGGTGGACTCCTCATTCACATTTTTCAGCCACATTCTTCTTAATTCCTCATCTGTAGGTAGGAGATGGAAACTATACCGCTTTTCAACTGAAGACTTGTTTTGTTTTGGGTCTGTGTTCAAATCAATGTTGTAGCCACTGATTTAGTTGGGTATGGTTGTACGTGTTACTGTGAACAACACGACAGGTACCTAAACTCCGTATGCTATTTTAGTAAACCGTGGTCTGTGCTTTGCTACCATGGTTAACCAATGCTTACTGCTACTTCCGGTGTCTGAAGTTGTACCTATAATCATTTACACAGTAGAGCCCCCAGGAATAAGGTGGATGGAGTGGAAAAAAGAGTCTAAGATTGTGCTTGGCATCTGGAGTGGTTAAAAGGCACCACTATATATTAGTGTGGATCATTTACCTTTTTTTGTTGTAGCTGTTTCATTAAAAACTCAAAGGATATTATCCTCTGGAAGATTTTATGTATAAATTGGGGCCATTAACTTCATAAGCATAGATGATGGTTTTTGATCCTTGCTGTTGTTCACCAGTCACCAGTAGCTTCACACTGGTTGGATCAAGATAAACTCAGTGTTGAGCTAAAAGGTCACTGCCGCTCATTAAAATGGCGTCCTAGTATGATGGAACAGAGCAAACCTATCTCTTCTCACATCATTTTGGGTGAATGTCAGTGAACTTAAAATATCAGAACATTGCCTTGAAAAAGTTTGTTACGGAAATTATTTAAACCCAAAATTGTATTAACCTATAATCAGACTCTTTTTTCTATGGAGCTTTAACCGAGTCCTGGGGCATCCAAGTGGATAAAATATTAGTATGAAAGAACCAAGCCAACATTTTATTTTCCCCTCAAAACCATGGAGAGGGTGACTATCCCTAGAAGGCTGAGAGCTTTGTTGTGAAGCAGGAGGTGCAGCTTTTGTTCTTTTATTTGTGCGGTAGTAAACTGTATTCTGTGTTTTCATATCTACTGTATACATTGTTTGGTAACAGAAGGCTTCAAAAAACCATGGATAAATCAGGGAAGTTAACTGTTTTCAAATTATTTTCGTTGGCATTTTCTTCCACAAATCATATATAATCTGCCGCAAAAACTAATTCTTCTGAGATCCAATGCCTGTGCTTTATTCTAAATATAAACATTTCCCTTCAGGCCAGCATGATTTCCATCAGAAGACATAATTGTGTCAAACACTCTTTTGTCTCCCTGTTCAGTACAGCCCTCAAACACAACACTTGTGTCGAATGATGTTGCTGTTTCTTTTGTTCTAAACTCTTCTCTTGGTAACTGCTCACAAGTTTATAGTTTAAATATGTCCAAGTTATAAATGTATTTATAGTGTTATGTTTATGAATTTTTATGCTATTTTATTTTTGATGTTTATATTGATAATACTGACAAAATCAAGACAAATCAACAAACCGTCCAATAAAACAATTTGGTCTCTTTTATCATCTCATCTCAACTGTATATTAAGTTATTAAAATTAACACTCAAGCTTTCATTTAATAAAATGGTATACATTTGTTTTGTAGCATTTACTGACAAAACAGGAAAAAAGGGAATGCAGTATTTCCATTGGTCTTTGCAAAAGGGAAAACCATTGAAATATATTCTGTGGTTTATGGAGTTTTTCTTCTTTCTCATTTGGAAGTTGTGTAAAAGCTGATATGTTGCCTGCTGCTTAAACATCAGGTTCAACTAAAGTTGTGTGCATCAAATACTTTATTTCACATTGCTGCAGCAGCCAGCTCAAAAATTCTGTTTGTTCAGTCTTATCATCCCAGAGTAATTGACGGACCGCAGTAAATCTGTGGATTCCAAATTGCAATATTGGTGTTATATTGATGAAATGTTGATGATAAAACAGAAAAAAATAAATCATGTAGCTCCATTCACCTGTCACGTGATTCTTTTTTTAATGCCAGTTTATTCTCTTATACACTAATACTGTACTGTCACTGACCAATTTGATCTTTTATAGGGCCATCAGAAAACATGACCAAAAATTATTTGATCTGTATAAAATGGCTCAATTTTCTTAACTGTATCCTCTTGTAGTGCATTTACTTCATGTGCAGGTTTGACTGGTTGGCCAAGATTTAAATTATATAATCTTCAAACATCTGAAAACTTTTTAAACTCTTAAAGAAACTATTCTAGAATTAGATAATGTGAGTATGAGTCTATTATGGTTCCCAGTTTTTTTCCAATGCAGATGGTTTAAAGCTTGATCAACTCTGAAATCTCACTTTTCTAGCTTTACTGCAGTGGAAAAGTCTTTATAGACGTAAAACCCACAATCCTTTGCAGCTGGAGAAACAGGGCAGGGTTCCAGCATGCTAAAAGTACGAGCAAATATGGGCCTCTCCCTTTAAGACGTCTCGATCTGCAGCTCATAAATGGACATCAGTGAGACTGAGTGGAACAGCGGCAGCTAGTTTGGGAGACTTCCTGGTATAGAGCCAGCTGGTTCAGGTCCTCTGGGAGAGATTGCTCTGCGGGGAAACTGATTTTTACAATGAAAAGGAAAGGGATTTACAAGTCCTGACCTGTTCTTGCAACCACCCCCATCTTCCCCAAATCACAGCATTGCTGTCTGTACCAGAACGTCTAATCAAATCAGAGCCACATGGTTGGAGACACAGTGAGTTGTGAGAAAGATGCAGATAAAAGGCTTGAAGCATTCTTTCTCTGAAGCATATGATCCATGTGCTGCAAATGTTGGAGGTTTTCCACCTTTTTTTCTGTGCCATCTTGTTTGTAAAGTATCAGCACACTAGACTGTGTTGACCAAGAGCTTCAAGATATAAATCCATTATTTTAAATACTTTGTACTGTAATTTCTTTCCAACTCTTCATCTAACAGAACTATATACATCACAGACAGCTGAGTACCTTAAACCTCTTTATCTCTGAAAGCCTATCTAGAGATTATTTTTTCCTTATATGCTTAAAAGCTTTTGACCGAACTTGCTGTACTGCCAGTCATCCACAATGGTCTCTCTTCATCAGCTTTGCTTAATGAAGATGCCCATCATGTTCCCAGCAGTGCTTATTAAACAAGGCCAAACTGTAGAAGTCAAGGAGATCTTCAAAGAGAGAGTGGAAAAGCCCACTGAACGAGTGTAATATAATAAGATTGCAGGCATACATTAATTGGATGGATAAAAGCCTCATTCTTGTACGTGTGGTAGTAGAGGCATGTCCCGTAAAATTGGCTTGGATTTAATGAGTAGAAACAGCCCCATAAACCCCACCTTTATTGATTAGGGAAGTCACTAGGTGTTCGTATGTGAGTAAAACATCTATTACAGGTGGTAAGCAAAACAGTCTTTGTGTTCTCGTTCGATGGGCCATGGCCAGAGCATCGTTTTAGAATAAATTCCAAAAGACTGCGTTTTTTTCTATTAGATCGAAGGCTGACTAATAATGTGGGGTCTGAAACCTAATTCTATGACAACAGCTGGGACCACCTATCCTCTCACAATTAAGCAACATGATAGCTTCCCCTTGCCTCACTAAGTTAATTATTTAATTTGATTGTTGTCCTGGTTATGTCTGCAAATTCTAGAAGTTTTGGTATAATGGAGGTGAAAAAATGTAAACACAACCTGTTCACAATTAAAACGGTCTAAAATGTACTCACGCATGAGCAGAATTAATGATCGTCATACTGATGGTTTTCAAGCTTCGGTTTGGACAAAGGATACATTCCTGTGAATAAAATATGAGCTGTGATTAACACTAGCACTCCTCTGTCCACACACTCATTTTTTTTTTTGCGGTTTATGTAAAATTGTAAAAGGCCCCAGTATTTTTCTTTCCTATCCATCCATCTAATTTAATTTTGAAAATGTACAAACTTTGTCCTTGTCATTGTAACTGCTTCATTCATTTTAACAGCACAAGTAGAGCATTCATGGGGGAAAAAAAACGACAAAAAATCAAATAAATCCGCAGTGAAAGTGTTGATCTCCTACTTTGAAGAAAATGATCTTGCTTGATATACAGTAGATTTGGCTGGTTTTGTGTAAATAACAAGAACATTTTCTTAAACTCTTGTTTTTCATTTCTAATTACATTTAATGAAGGGCAATCCCACATGATTTAGAAATAATTATTGGATCAACACAGAAAATGGCTGAAACGACTGCAACATGTATTTAGTGGCATAATTCAATGACATGTGTTTACACAATGGAAACCCAGTATTTACTTTACCCTTGAAATTATAGTTTATGGAAACAAATCTAGTTACACTTTAAGATTTGACGTACATGGGAGACTTGTGGAGATGGAGTTTATAAATCAGACGTACAAAAATGGTTTTCATATGTGGATCTGTGCTATAGACCACCTGACTGTAGTGAAACGTTGACTTGGCATGACACTATTCCACAATTGTCAGCTTAGCTTGAAATATGTACACAAAATGAGTTGAAATACACAGCCCAGCTGGATTTGTATTACAACGTATTCATGTGTTCTCGGCAAGCCTAATGACTCAACACTTCGAGACTACTGGTATACGTAGTATTTTTCTCAGTCAAATCCTCATCCAACTTAATCTCAGTATGTTTTTACTCATAATTCTTTTTTTGATGCTAAACGTGTCAACTGCCACTCTAGCTGACTGGAAGTTGTCCTTTAACAAAAGGAAACCACGGTGTTTTCCTCCAACAGCTTTTTATGTTGGCATGTGTCCATCCTGTACATGAATACATGCTGCCTTTGTTTCTCTGGTCATGTATCAGTTTACCAGGCATGACTGCTCTATGCATTTAATGGAAATACTATGCAGGAAAAGGCCATGTGGCAGTCTTGAATATACGTGCATCTGTAACAGGATACTCGTGAGCTCCCCTTGGAGTAACCGTTTGCCTTATTCGGCTGTCGTCTTGTGATGGCTAACAAACTGTAGAGTTCACTGAGATGGAATAAACGTGTGTCCTGACTGGATACTGTAAACATCACTGTGCCTTTGACTCCATGGGATGCATGAGTGTCACAGATTATCATGGTGCTTTGTTGCGATGAAATACAAAACCGCAATTTGTTTTCTTCAAACAGCCACATGTAAAAACATGAAATCACTTCCACTCCCCTTTTTATGTGATCTAATTTATTGTGTTAGACTTTAGTATTGAAGAGAGGATACACAGGGTTTTCCTAATTATGGAAAACAGTAACTCAGACTGATTATTGCTAGTGCTGAGTCACTGAAATAACTTAAATGACTATTTTTTTTTGTCATCACTACAGTAATAGATGACACTGATAGCTGCGGTTCGTCATATTCACCGTAGATACCAAACCTGTTCATAATACGTTGAAAAACCACACACATGCAAGCTTTATAACCTTATATTATGGAGGCGTGGCAGTTGTAGTTTTCCAGTCAATGAATTTTCAACAGAGAACGCGTGCTGAGGGAGAGACTTCTGACTTTATTGCTGGACTCAGGGGAGCCACTGTGTTGCTGGCTGAGGGCGATGTGCGTGTGTGTAGCAAGGGTCAGAAACTGATGAGCGTGGGGCTTGGTGTACATAAATCTTGCCCAGCACCCCTCCTTCTCTGACACCTCAACCCACCCTACCCTTTCACACACACAGAGGCACAGACATTGAGGCCTGCAGACCTTGCCAAGCTTCCCAGACGGGGCTTTTCATCCTCAGCGTCTCGTAGCTTTAAGCTGACTTGCGGCACCCTGAACTAATCATAATGGTCGCCGGACAAGTTGAGGTGATTATGCCTCCCTCTGACCTGACAATATTCAAGGTCACGGGCCTACGAAAGCCCATAGTCGACCACCCATGTTGTAAGAAGTCATTAAGTTTCCTACTGACTCTATTGTCTTTGTTTTAGAATAAGTAAAGTAGGCTTTTTAACTGAACTATTAACAAACAAATACATGAATGTTTGTATGTAATACAACCTCCTTTTTTTCCTTTTTGTCCTTTTCCTTTTTTGTAGAATTGCAACGATTTTATTTATTTATTTGCTTGTTTATTTAGCTAAATCAGATCTAGTCATTCCATGACACGTTTGAAATATACAGTAGATTTTTCACTCTTTTGATTCAAAAATTTCCCTTCCTTTATAATAATCAGCATTTTTTTTAAATCTATTTTGTTCATTTTTCAAGCATCTTTAAGAACAAATAATGTGCAAGATACCCTGATGCATGCTCAATAATCCAGGTAGAAAAATCTAAAAAAGCTAAGTCTGGTCCTCTGGACATTCAAAAAACATTTTGTTTTTTGAATGTCCAGAGGACCAGACTTAGCTTTTTTAAATGCGCAAGATATTATTTATTATCTACCTAAAATCGCTTTATACTTTTTAAATACTATTCTATTGAGATGCAGAGGACAGAACAGCAACGTATACAGTAATGTGTTGTTGTGAAGCGTTTTTGTGGCTCAAATGATTTATTCCGCTTGTTTAGCTCACATGCGTGACAAAATCTACTTTCCTCCATGTAATGCACGGTGGTCCGGTGATTTTCAAATGAGTACAGTAATTTGTAGAAAGTGGTCTGTTATCAACAGCATGACAAGCGTAAATTAATCTCATCAAAGTCACAGTTTATCTTGGGAAGTCCCGTGAGGCTGCTTATGTGGTTTAGCCAGTGTTGTGACTTGCCAGTTTGCACTGCATGCATGGCCACGACGCTCCAACAGGAGACTACAGAACATTGTATACTGTGGGTTTTATGGGCTTTGCTGAAGCCAGTGTTTGTCTGCGTGATTAAAGATGCTGTAAAACTCTCTGAGCCAAGTCAGTGAAGTTGGGTTTGATTTATTTGCTTCGTAGTAACACTGCTTTTGTCTATTCACAGCTCCATCCACTGTATCTATAATGCATCAGGTCAGTCGTACTGTGGACAGCATCACCCTCTCTTGGTCCCAACCGGACCAGCCTAATGGAGTCATCCTAGACTACGAGCTACAATATTATGAAAAGGTACTCGCATTTATTCAAGCACGTGAACAGATTATTTCTCCTAATCCTTGCTGATCTTTATACATTAATTTGATGTCTCCAAATTAAGCCAAATAATGCTTGGCCTTTTAATTTTTTTTGTTGCACGTTTTAATTTAGAAGCTGCTCACACTCGTTGCGTAGCAGCAGATCCTTAAAGGCATGTAGCTTCTGAATATTGCTTAGAACCTTTGCTCGTTCTCGTCCAATTACAATCATGGTCAGTCACTGGGAAAGAAAACCGCACACAGGCCCTGAAGCAGGGCCACTGGGGATTGATGCGCAGAGACTTGTGGTTAAAACTATGGTGCGCTGACGGATGTAAAAATAGTGTTTTAGGGGCAAGCTCGCTCATACGGCATACTTTCTCACAAGAGCACTTACAGTCAAAAATATATATTTGTTCAAGCCCATTGAACACTTAAAAACGCAAACATTTAACTATGTGCAGATGCGCAGATGTGCAAAGTTTGTCAAGGTTTTGTTGAGATACTGTGTTGTTCTACTTTTGATTATAAGTCTCTGGCGCTGTTGGAGAAAGCTGTCAAAACAATTGTTCCAGCCACTGTTATGGCTCAGAAGTGTGCGCTGAGAAGTGTATTGAAGGAAGCAGCTAAAAACGTCTTAGTCTCAGCTCTCAAACCTGTCAGCGTTCTAAAGAGGAGACGCATGGCAGTGAAATACAGCTCTGATCATTATAAGACACAGCTCAGAGGAGCGGCCTGACCTGAAACTGCCACCAAATCTTTCTTAGTAAAAGCAGCTGCCGGATGTCTGCCTCTTTTTGTCTTTCTTTTTATTAAAAAAAAACAAGTCAGATTCATTTATTTAGTCACTTCAAATGACTATAAATACATCGTAAAAGGTAATAAAAGGAGAAATGTGTTTCATTTTGTGCATGGTTGTTGCTTTAAGCAATTGTGTAGTTGTTACTAACTTATCTAAATTCAATGTGCTGTCTATCTGCTTCAAGGACCAATCAGAATATAACTCTACAACCATCAGAAGCCGAACCAATACGGCAATCATCCGTGGGCTCAAGCCAGGAAACATCTATGTGTTCCAGGTCCGGGCCCGCACCGTCGCTGGGTTTGGACGCTACAGTGGCAAGCTGTACTTTCAGACCATGACGGAGGGTGAGAATTAAGACAGTGCCTCCTGCAGCACGCACAGTTCTCATCACCTTTCATGCGAGGCTTTTCCGCACACTACACTGTACAATTTGAGTTAAGACAGCTGCAGGAACAAGCAGCGGTTCCCAACCCTGGTCCTAAAGGAACACATTCCTGCATGTTTTAGTGGTTTCCTTGCTCCAACACACCTGATTTAGTGATTTAATTACTTCCTCGAGTTCTGCAGAAACCTGTTAATCTCCCATTCATTTAAATCAGGTGTGTCAAAGCAGGGGGAAAAAACATGCAGGATAGTATAGTATCCCTGGAGGACCAGGGTTGGGAACCACTTTACCCTGTACAGCAATTATTATCCATCCATCTATCCATCCATTCATTATCTTTACTCGCTTCTTCCTTTTTGAGTCGCAGGGGTCACTGGTGCCCATGTCCAGCTATCACAGTGTGAGAGGTGGGGGACACCCTGGACTGGTCTCCAGTCCATCCCAGGGACACATAGAGACAAATGAGACAATCATTCACTCTCTCACTCACACCCAGAGACAATTTAGAGTTACCAATCAGCCTAACGTGCATGTTTTTGGTCTGTGGGAGGAAACCGGAGTACCTGGAGAAAACCCACACATGTACGGAGAGAACATACAAACTCCACCAAGAAAGATCCAGAGCCGGGATTTGATCTGGCGACCTTGTTGCTGAGAGGCAACTGATCCACCATGCTACCTGCAATTCTTCTTCTTCTTCTTGTTTTATTAAGTATTTAAAGTGTCTGTGACATCATCTTTCTACTTTGCATTCAACTACAGGTATGTTCGTTTTTGCAAACAAAATGATAAATTAATGAAAATTCCTTTCAAACTGATTTTAAAATTAAAAACCGTGTTTCTTCACGGGACGTCCGACTACACGCGAATGCAACATCTGTGACGTAGGAGGATGAACCTCAGTCTGCACTCTGCATCTGCCATGATAACGCATATTCATTCTCTGCCAGATCGCCTTTTTTTTTGTATAATGCCGTTACGTTGTGTCGCATTTGGGTGTTCTAATATCATCAGTGAACAAGTGAGCCTTTTCACTTTCCCAAAAGATGAAATACTTCGTCAAGTATGGAATAAATAAAGCTGCCCCCCCTCTCGGAGCTCCCTCGCTTCCTGAACAGGTAAGACTAAAAAAAATACGGGTGCAGACCTAAATTAGAACCTGCTGTTTCTGCTCATCTAACTTCCTGCTTCCCAAACTGAAGACAAATCGCTCAAATCTTAACTTAGATTGATAATTTCGTCGTTTTATTTCTTGTCAGCCATGAATATTTAATAGGGGCGTTCTAAAGACGTTCATCCTCCTACGTCACAGATGTTGCATTCGCGTGTAGTCGGACGTCCCGTGAAGAAACACGGTTTTTAATTTTAAACCCAGTTTGAAAGGAATTTTCATTAATTTATCATTTTGTTTGCAAAAACGAACATAGTTGAATGATACAAGATATATATCTTGTAACATTTTATGCAAAGTAGAAAGATGATGTCACAGACACTACTTATTTGTCTTACACAAATATTCAAAGGAACTTTTAATGACAGAAATAGCATAAATGCTGTTTTTTCACTGCAAGCCATTAAGTCAAGCTCAGGTTGAAATTGTCCACGGCACCACATATGAGAAAAGATGGAACATTCCTGTAAACATCAGTCAAGTAGGTTAATGTTAGAGCTGTGTTCCTGGGTTTTCCCCTCTGAACATCTAATTTCTGTCAGCCTGCAGCGCCGAGGGCCATCATTAGCCCAAACTCTCGTATGAACATCCTCAATGCTGCCACACACGCAAATCCCAGCACGGCCAATATAACAAACTGACTCATAACGGAAAATATTGAGCAAACATCAGGTGCATGAAGCTAAGTGTTTAATTTAGTAAAATTAAAAACTGTTGTTGGAAGCTGTAAGAAGATTGTCACTGACATTGTTTAAAGTGAACAACCCACTTTTTTTGACAACCAGTTCTGTAACTGCTTCAGACAGCTAGAAGTAAAAACAAGCAGAAAGGAAAGATGGAAAGTAAAAACAAGCATGTTTTCTTCATTTCTTGATTAAAAAAAAGAGAGTTTGGTCTGTAAAATTTTAAATGTGGGCTATTATGATCAAATTACTTCTAACCAGTTTACAATAAACATGTTTGAATTATAACCTAGCATCAATATTTTGCAATAATAAATGTATTAAATGTTATCTGAAATAGTCAAGGTTAGCAGTTAAAACATGATGCAGTAAATTAAAACAGTTGTTTTTCTGCTGTGGCATTTAAAACAGGAATTAATGCCTCTATTCACCCATTTAGTAGCTTGTTTCTCATTCTTGGCTGTCTGATCAGTCTGGGTCTCATCCAAACACGCTCTCTCTCCCTATTTCACACACTTTCTGCCAGATAATGTGCCTGTATCTGCAGCATCTGAGCACATTCGATGTGGTTTGTAACATTTTGCATGCAGCCAGTCAAGATGCCAAGATGTTCAATGGTTTACCCAGCCGTATGTCTGTCTGTCACCCATTGCAGAGGCTCAGATGCTTTCCCATATGTTTCAGCTTATGACTCTTTGGGATTGTGGGTATGTGTGTACATGGTATGTTGATTTAATTGGGGATTTTTTGTTTGTGTGTTTTTTGTTTTTACAGAGGAATACAACACAAGCATTCAGGAGAAACTGCCACTCATCATTGGCTCAGCGGCGGCAGGGCTGGTGTTCCTCATTGCTGTGGTTGTCATCATCATCGTTTGTAACCGGTGAGCCACTTTTGTGCTGTCAAAGTCTTAAATTACTAAAGTAAAAAAAAAATAAAGACTCTAAGAAATTATTAAAAATTGTTGGATGTATTGCCTCTATTCCATCTTAGTTTTTTTCCCTCTCGACAAACTATTAATAGAAAATACAGTACAAGTAAATCCATAGATGTTTTAGTTCAATGGGTGGCCAAAGGTTATAAACCCTGGTTTGGGTTTCGGTTCCCAGTAGGACCACTTATATTAAAAATATAGGTCTGCACCTGTGCAGGATCATAAGCCTGAAAAGAATGCACAAGATGAATTTCTCAGCATTCTTTTATTATAGTGGTTGATTTCCCCTAGGCTTTAATGTACTGTATGCTCTATATCACAGGCTCGGATTATCTCATCATAATGACATGCAATATATTGTGTTGCAGAACAGACAACACAAAAGTATTTTTTTAAAGATTGGAGTATAAATCAAGTGAAAAAATCAAGTAAAATTATACATACAAAAACATACACACATATATATCTGTAGTGATAAAAACATGAAGGATGACACTTACAAAGAATGTTATGGCAGTCGGACCTGGCAAAATATGACCCATTTATGTGTTAGCACTCTGGTTAAAAAGTGTTTTATTTCCTCAGTCTATAATAAACTCTAGCAGTTCTGTAGACTGAAAATATTGGTTTAAAAGTTTGCACTAACCTTTGATTTAAAGAAAGAAAGGGAAAAATTATGTGCAGCCCATAATAACACACCCAAATAATTCATGCAGTTACCAAACTGGTATGCTCTGCAAAGAGAGATGAACATATGTTTGAGCGGTTTGAATGCATGGCTGGATGCCTTTTTTTTGTTTGCCAGATGGAAAAAAATAATTTCCCAACTTCTGAGTCTGATCATAACAGATATATTTTCAGCGACGTACACCTGGGGTGTTTGATTCATGTCTCCCCCTTCCTCCTCCTTTTCGATGAACCAGAGCTAGAGTTCTTTGTCTTTCCCCCAGGAGGCGTGGCTTCGACAGGGGTGATTCAGAATACACAGACAAATTGCAGCACTACACCAGTGGCCACAGTGAGTAATCCGCTACCTCTCCCTGCTCACTCCCTTTGCTGGTTTCTGCCTCAGGATTAGACACACCTGTATCCATGACTACCCTGTCACACAGTCACCCCCCTGGCAGACATTCAGCACTCTACCTCCTCACACACCTGTCTCCATGACTACACCTTGCTTGCTGCCGTTCTTACAGCCTTGCTCAGCACTGCTTCATTTTCCCCACTTTGCACTTCCGCGTAATGTTACCTGTTGTTTGCTTCTGTTTGCTCACAGCATGGATTTAAAATGTGTGTTCTGCATATACCATTTCACATGTAATACATTTCTTTGTGCGGGAAATAGGTCAGTCTTCATTCACGTTAAAGCTGCAGTCTGTAGTTTTTTGAACATGCTGGAACTTAGAAAATTTGTGAACAGAGACACGTTTCTTGTCCCTCCCCCTCAGAGCCATATATGGCTCTGCTCCCCCTTGCTCTGCTGAACTTCAGCTCAGCTTCCTTAGCTCCGCCTCCACTGCATGTCCTGTCGCAGCCGCTGCGATGTTCTGTGTTTATATGTTAATAAAACGTTCTAAAAAATAAAATAAAAACATGGAGCGCTGGTCCAGCACACCAGAACACCAGGAAATCTGCAGAGCCTCGCGCAGCCACGTTGAACCCGAGTTTAATTCGCTCGTGACAAATTCATTCATTTCCTCATTTCAGTCATGGAGTCAGCGGAGGAGGAAGCGATCACTTGACTTTTGGCAAAAAAAAAAAGAAAAGTCCAGATCAGGGATGAAGAAGGGGAATTTAATACATTTGTGTCACATACAAAACAGTTTTGCATCGCTTTGCAATCCTTTGAACGAGAATGTGCGCGGCCGCTGGGGCTGGGACAGGCGGGGGCGTGGGTTAGGGGCGTGAGAAGTGAGAAGCTCTGTTTTTATTGGCTGGTTAAAAACTCTGTTTTTATTGGCTGGTTAACGGCGGGTCACTGTGGGTTTTTAGAAATGCTTTTAGTAACACCTGGAGAAGCAAGGGGAATATAGTTTTTTTCAGAGATTACTTTGTCTAACATCAGTCTGTCAGGAGATAGTGACAGAGTGAAGCAATATGTTAAAAATATATTTTTAGAAAAACTACAGACTGCAGCTTTAAGGCCATTAGGATGCTAATGCACATGTCATTTGCCATTGTCAAAAATTCCAAAAGTTTGGTGAATAAATGGAATCACTCAATTATTTGTCTCAATGCGGCACAGTAGTGTGGAGTTTAATTTGTATGATACTAACAATGAGGTAAATTTGTCAGAAAGGTATTGACTCCATCTGGAAATAAATCAAAACCACAATTTAAATTAAAAAAGACTTAGCAGTTCTTTGTAGGGGTGTCAAATTCAGTTACCAAAAGGAGCCAAAATTTAAAAGCTTTGTCTGAGCCATGGGTCACTTTCAGGTGATGTATTAACTCGAGTCAGATAGCCAGTATCTTTTGTTGGTTGCAGGTTCATCATCCGTCTCATTTTATGTTCTGTTGCTCTTTCCTCATCAGAATCAATATTAACAGAATGATCCAACCTTTTTTTTTTCTGGCTTCACAATTAGCCCTCTGGTAAAAGTATACTAGATGATGTATTAATCAGTAAAAAATAAATAAATAGAAGAGATACAATATTTTACATTTGGATTATCATATTGGGGGACCAGATTTGGCCCATGGCTCTTGAGTTTGCCATATGTGGAAGGGCATAAACTATTTGCATAAGTGAGTGATTATTCCTCTACATCATCTTTTTTGCAAGTATGTAAATTTTCTTCACACGGTCAAATCTTTCCCAGTTGAACCCAGTCACTTTGTGAAGTCCAGTTTGTGCTTTAGTGAAGAGTGTGCCAGCAAATAGCTGGACATTTTACAGCTATTATCAGAAGCCAATATGTCTTGTGTGCATCCTGTCCCCACAGCAGTTGCAGTTAAGACTCTTGCTCCTGTTTATGATGGTCTTTGCCTTTAAAAGGAAGGTGGTCTTTTGAACGTGCTTTAGCATGAGAAGAGATTGTA
Source organism: Garcialebias charrua (assembly GCA_038048925.1). NCBI lineage: Eukaryota > Metazoa > Chordata > Actinopteri > Cyprinodontiformes > Rivulidae > Garcialebias > Garcialebias charrua. Next base: position 2,038 of record JBBPBX010064247.1, on the reverse strand, counting down.
GGCTTTAGTAATGGGGGTTGTGCCTGGTAAGATCTTTTCCATCTGTTCATCTCCGCAGCATGTTTTCCCAGTGTAGTGTGCCAGGTTTTGAGGCATGCTCTTCCTGCACTGCAGCAGCCCAGGCTTGAGTATACCATCCATTCAGAGAGCCTCGGGTCTGATGTGGAGGTATGAGAGCTGTAATCAGATTTAAAACTTGGGACATTTAAGTCCCTGAACACTTAAAGGCCACCTTAAGCCAATTTACCTGGCATTCTGGCTTAGGACAGCCAATTTATTTCAAGGCGTAAAGCTGAGCAATGCTAATATACAACCCAGGTTTCTTTCCCGAGTCTTAATGGCTCTATGACTCACTGGAGATAATATATATATATNNNNAATTTACCTGGCATTCTGGCTTAGGACAGCCAATTTATTTCAAGGCGTAAAGCTGAGCAATGCTAATATACAACCCAGGTTTCTTTCCCGAGTCTTAATGGCTCTATGACTCACTGGAGATAATATATATATATTAACCCACTATTTCACAGCTAAGAGGACTAGAGGCATGATGTCCTTGATGACTGAACAACTACACACAGTAGCCAAGAGGTACTTGTCACAACCGCCATTTGTAATTATGGTACACTACCTCCTCCATCATCCAAATTTCATTACCTTTATGTTGTAGCAAAAAAAAATCTCACAACTTCCCAGGAGTGTAGAAATGGAAGGTGAATGAATTATTACTTTGCCTCACTGCAATGTACTGTCTGGGCCATGGGGATTGCAAGTAAGACCACAACAATTAAATATTATAGAAGCTCTTTCCTGTCTTACAAGTGTCTCCAGGAATGAAGATATACATTGATCCGTTCACGTATGAGGACCCAAATGAGGCTGTGAGGGAGTTTGCCAAGGAGATTGATACATCCTGTGTGAAGATTGAACAGGTCATCGGTGCAGGTAATGGAAAAATCTGACTTAAACCGGCATGAAATACAGCATTTTATAATTGATTTCCAAGCAGAAGTACCGTAAATGTAAGTGCTTATTTTTAGTTGTGCACATCTTTAGATTGCATGTGACTGTCTTGTCCTTTTTCCTTTATTTTTTCCTAATAGGAGAGTTTGGAGAGGTGTGCAGCGGTAACCTAAAACTTCCGGGTAAAAGGGAGATGTTCGTAGCCATAAAAACTCTAAAGTCTGGCTACACTGAAAAGCAAAGACGAGACTTTCTGAGCGAGGCCAGCATCATGGGCCAGTTTGACCATCCTAACATCATTCATCTGGAAGGTGTGGTCACCAAGAGCAGTCCTGTAATGATCGTCACTGAATTCATGGAGAATGGATCTCTCGACACCTTTCTCAGAGTAAGAAACCTGATTTTAAAATGTGGCAAATGGGAATTTACTTGTCATTATTTCTTGTATACATTGTATAATTTGATTAAAATAGCAGAAACTGTTATGGAAAAAATATTTCCTATTCAAATCAGTGACTAAGTACAAACACATCCCTCTACTGAGCACTTTAAACAAGATAAAATAAAATAAAATATGGGTATTGTTTGTCAAATATAAATGAGAGAACACTACATTAGAAACAAGTTGTAAGCTTGTTTTTGACCAAATGACAAGCATATCTGTGCAGCTTTAAAATTGTGTACACGCTTTTTTCACTAATTATTTAAGTGGCTAAAATTAAGGTTTAAATTCAACAAGCAACAGCCAGAAATCAGACAAACGTGTAAGAGCAATTAGGGCCTATACTTTTACCTTAAAGGCAAAGTTTTGTGATGCCAAAACCAGTTCTATTGTTTCCCTTTCTTTATATTTTTGGATCAAATTATTATAGAGATGTAAGGATTGGCTCCATCCCCTCCTTACATCCTGTGTCTGTTCCTCTGTTGGTCTGTCTGCTCAGCGTCTCAGGTGTTTGTGTTCATCATTAATTAAGACGTGTATATTAGTCAGCGTTCATGTGTGTCTCATTGTCGGGTCATTGTCCCTGTTTCTCTGGTGTGTCGTATCCCAGCTCCTTGGTCTGTGAGTACATCT
>JBBPBX010064246.1:9123-20306 GCA_038048925.1 Garcialebias charrua | reverse complement strand
AAAACAATAGTATAATGACATTTATCAATTTAGATAGTATTTTTCACATTACTTGTATATACAGTATATTACCCTCTAAAGCCTTGTTTACAAAAACACTGCCAGAAATCTCAAGGTTTTCTGTAAGCGTGTTTGTTTCAGTCATTATGTTAAAACAATCCAAGCGAAACGAGTGACCTCTTTATTTGAAAGTTTGCACCTTGGCAAAACAAAACAAACTGCTTTAACAAATAATTTCTAATGCACACTAAATAAAACTAAAGCAGACTTTGTCATCAGATTTACAAGTTACTGAGGTTTTACAAATGTAAAATTTTACTCAGTCTTGAAAGAATGATCAGAGCAAAATATTTAGATTGTTTTAATTTAGTTACAGATTTTCAATTTTTCAAATGTAAACTCAGATGTCCTGAAATTTAATACAATATTTCACATCATGTCCTGATTTACGAGTGATATTCTCCTGCAGTATGAAACGTTAATCCTAAATAGTTCCCACACTTTGCTCATAGGTTTGAAGTAAATTGTTATAAAGTCAGTTGTTTCAGCTGTATGCATTGATTCATAAAATGAATTAAGAATTTATACATTATGTGAAACCTGTAACAAATCAAAGCTGTTGTATCCACAAAGCTTTGACGCCTTTATTGAAATCCCATCATATAGTATGCTCATACTATATGCCCAAATTTTTGTGGATTTAATTTTTATTCTGTATTTGTACCAAAATACAATTCTAATAAAATTGTAACAACTGATCGGTGTAGTGCAAATAAAAAAAAAAGAGTTAGAAACATACTGAAGCAGGGTTTGTTTTTCCCAGTTCCTATGAAAGCACACAGACTACAAGCACTTCTCTGAATCGAAAACTTTTTGAGTCAGCCTACTATTTCTAACGACACAAAAACTGCATAAAAATACAATATAATTGTAATAAATTACAAAAAAAGTATCCAATTAGTTTGACAATTGATAAAAGCTGGCCTCTACTCACCCTGAGATGCTGGAAAGCATGGATACTATAAGGTAGTTCAAAGATGTTTGCACAGTCTGGCTTTTCTAGATCAGGAGGCAGAGCAGACTGTATATCCACATAGTCTTCAGGGCTGCAAAGAGAAGGTGAGACATGATCATTTCAAGAGAATCATAACATCTTTTTATGTCTTTCGTGTTGTATTTCACTGTGTGTGTTGCCTGTTGTTTGTTTGTTTGTCCAGCACTTTGGTGTGGACTTGTTCCTGTTGAAAGTGCTTTACAAATAAAACGGTATGGTATAAAAGGTACAGTACACAGTCATTAAGTCAAAATCTAAACTTGCTTTGCAATTAAACTGAAAGCTTACTTGATGTCTTTATTTTCTAAGGCGATATATGTGCCATCATACAGGTCCAGGTCTCCTAGGGGCACCTTGGCCAGCACGCAGTCTGCATCTTCCTTGTAGTGCCGCTGCTCCAGACCTGTGTCTCGGTCTTCGTTCTCCTCAATATGAATCTTCTGTGCGACCAGCTGCTTCTGTTCAGGTGCGATTAAAGATGAACAGCGAAAAAGAATGAGGCCTACCTCCTCTTTGTTTACGTTATTAAACGGAAAGCTTGGAAACCTCTGAAGGACTCACCTCCAGCTTCTTGAGGTAGTTCACACGAGTTTCTTGCCTCATCAAGATCACAACATCATGAGGATGTTTCAGGTTTAAAGGTGAGTCCACCTGGAACAAAGACACAAATCGTGGCTGTGGACACTCAGAACAGTCTATTCCCTGATGTGTCAGTCACTTGACACATAAACAAGCACGAGTTCTCGCAGTAGATGACAGCACTGTATGGCATTAAATTAATCAAAAATCAAATATCGCTGGTATCAAATGAGTCTGAAAATACTCATCATCCTGACTGACTTGACCAATAAAGTAAAAGTAACACTGTTTAAATACAGTAAGTCTCATTTTACTCAATAGCTACGCGACTTTAAGATTTAATGTCGTGTTCCCAAACGTGTAACATGCCGGAGTTGACACGTGTTGTCACCTTCACATAAACACTACAGTCACGTCACAACACAACAATGACTTTAATTGGAGACACATAGCATTGCAGGCTAGCCACATAGCGTTAGCAGGTCATACTTGTTGTTGGATCTTTCCGTCCTCCGTGACAACCCAGTGAGTCGTGGCTCCAGCAGAATCCACGATAAGAACACACAAGAAGAAGAACAGCTTGCCCTGACACCACGGTTTCTGCGTGTAGTTGACACGGCAGGGCAACGACTCGGGACACATCTTCCTGAGCTCCGCCATGTTTTTTTTTTTTCTATCTCCTGCTCGCGCAGTGCTGCTGCTGTGACGCAGTCCTCCCGCCGCGCGGGGGCGCTCGCGTGCCTGACGAGCGAACAAACCGACGGTGACGTTCAGAAAACAAAAAAAAGAAACAGGAAATCAAAAACGAAAACTTCGAGGTGTTTTTTTTTCCCCCTGTCAAGGCAAATGTGAGTGAATTTATAGAATATTGTCAGCTTTCACAGACGCCGTCACATCGCTGCAGCCTGAAGACGTGTTTGTGTTTGACCCGCTGCTTTAATCAGTTTCTTCTACCTGTAAGTTGAAGCTTTTTACTGTCATTAGCTCCAGTTCCGCATCTGAGGCATGACAGTCTCATGATGTTACTCATGGTCTGCAGAGAATTAATGTGTATTTTAATAAAAGTCCGCATTGTACCTCACGATATGTCACTTATGTGTATTCAGTTAGCTAAGCAACGTGTTGAATGCTGTTATTTTAAACTTATGGCTAAATGTTAGCTAAAGTAAAGAGTTTGTCATTAAGTTAATAGAAACTGTCTTTGAATGCCTCATAACAAAACTGAGGGTGATAAATAACACAGCATGCCTTGCATTCTGCATATTGATATTAAACAGAAACCTGACAGGTTTTTTTTGTCATAAAGTGTCAGAAAACTATTGTTTAAACAGAAAACAAAGCTTTATAACAATTACTTGTGTACATTAAGTACATTGTTTGGACCATGCAGCTGCAGTTTACATCAATAAGCAAAACATTTTTTGTTTGTTTTTGTTTTCATTACAGTATTTTTTTTAACATATTAGTTTAATAAATGACATTAACATCGTGTTATGTTTTTTTGTTTACCGTACAAGTACAGCCTTGTAAATACACAATGCCTGTGGAAACAAACAAATAAAAAAATATATGTATATTTATAGTTCTGACCCAAAAGAAGCAGATAAGGATAATGGCTAGTTGGATATTTAATTTTACATTGCCAAAGAGCTTAAAAAAATTCATAGGAAGAAATTATTTTAAATGGACACGGCTTATTATTCATTAAAGGTTCAGTCTGCAGTTTTTGGTAGAACATGTTCTACCAAACATGTTTGGTGGAAAATGTTCATCTGGGAAAGAATTCTGGTCCCTCCCCACTCAGAGCCATATATGGCTCAGCTCACTCTTGCTGTCGGTGAAATTCAGCTCTGCTTCCGAATGCTCCGCCTCCACTACATGTCCTCTCAGCAGCTGCCAAGTTCTGTGATTATATGTTAATAAAACGTTCTATAAAATAAAAACAGGGAGCACTGGTCCAGCACACCAGAACACCATGAAATCTGTAGAGCCTCGCGCAGCCACGTTTAATTCGCTTGTGACAAATTCATTCATTTCCTTAATTCATTCATGGACTCAGCTGCGGAGGATGAAGCGATCACTTGACTTTTGGCAAAAAAACAAAAGAAAAGTCCAGATCAGGGATGAAGAAGGGGAATTTAATACATTTGTGTCACATACAAAACAGTTTTGCATCGCTTTGCAATCCTTTGAACGAGAACCTGCGCGGGGGGCTGGGACAGGGGGAGGGGGCGTGGGTTAGGAGCGTGAGAAGTGAGAAGCTCTGTTTTTATTGGCTGGTTAAAAACTCTGTTTTTATTGGCTGGTTAACGGCGGGTCACTGTGGCTTTTTTGAAATTCTTATTTACCACCTGGAGAAGCAAGGGGACTATAGTTTTTTTTCAGAGATTACTTTGTCTAACATCAGTCTGCCAGGAGATAGTGACAGAGTGAAGAAATATGTTAAAAATACATTATATTGTTTGAAAAGTTACAGATTGCACTACAGAACTGCAGACTGCAACTTTAAAGAAAATCTATTAATACGTTTTTAAAAACAAGTTTACTGGCATGTTTACGTTCTAAAATTGTGAGGAAGTTTTTCAAGGAAGTTTAACTTAAAGAGCGACTAAACCCAAAATTAACTTTTTTTAGCTGATAAACTCCCTAGAATGTGTATAAAAAGTTTCAGAGCACTATTTCTGTGTAAATTTTCATGTATTTGTGCGTATTAGTTAAAATCGGCAATATTTGGTCTAAAAACGTGTTCACGGTAGCCCTATGGGTTGAACAGAAGTTATTGCACGTTAATTTTACTATTAGCTCAAATGCTCTGTTGTGACATGTCTGCTCCGTTGTGACGTCACATCGTCTCCTGCCTTAATATAAAAGTGGAGCCACTCCCCCGAGAAGGTCACTCCCCCTCCAGAGTTCAGGGGTTGGATTAGCGATTAGCAACATAGCATTAGCATTGATGAGTGAAGCTGTTCCAAGAATAGCTCTTCAAACTGATGTTCACCCACCCTTACACCATCAGGGTACAATCCGTTTGGAGGTGAGTACCATTTTACACCTTTCATTCCATAATTTATCTTTTGAGTATATGACGTGTTTCTTCATGTGCTGTGTTTGCGACCTGCAGCTTTGCTTCGGTGTGGCCCCACATAAGGTCGTGGCGTTTTCATCTGTTGCTGATCAACGTTAAGTTTGTGTTGTAGTTGTGTTTAAATGCTCTGTTCCCCCCTGAGAATCTGTTCCCCCTGTGTCGGGATCCGACCGTGAGGCGCATCTGAGTTCTGAAACGAGTCCACACTATCGTGTCACAGTTATAGCTCATTTTAATCGACAGCTCCTGGTGATAAATAAATAAATATAAAACCTCCACTAAATAAATAAACCTGGTCTAGAGTGTGGGGTGTAGACTACTGTACAGGTTTTTTATTTATTTATCTCCGACAGAATCTAGTCTGACAAATACAAAGTATCAGCCACCAACACATCATATATAGCCTATTTATAATTTTTATTACTAATATAGAAGGCTGGAAGCAGCTGATAGAGGACAAGAAAACTTCCTGCAAAGATAAGTGTAGGCTTTGTGGTAGGCTAAATCTCATTCAAATTAAAAATATGACTGGAGAAAAATTATTTCTAGCTGCTATTTTTTGATAGTTAATGTCTGGGTTTTTGTTGTTGTTGTTTTTTCATTATTTGAGAGAAAGGGTGCGCGCTCCCGACACAGGGGGAACAGATTCTCACGGGGGAACAGAAATTCGCACAGCACCTGCGTTCTTTTGTTGCAAATAATGTTGTGGATCAAGGTATTTGTAAAATAATAATAATAATCTGTGCAGCAGTATTTATTTTGCACTGGGTCATCTGTTTGACAGGTCAACAAAGTGATAGAACAGTAATGTTTCTCAAGTATGTTTTTTTGTAAGGTGATTAAAAATGTGTTGTTGTTTTTTAGCTCCATATGAGGCGTTCCACATCCAGGGAATCTGAGCCGTGCAGCAGTCCCAAACACTCGAGACCACCTTCAGGATGCTCCACCCGCAGGATGGTCCACCTGCCATCCACAAACAAACACCAAGGTCTCAGCTGCACCCAACATTGTCGTGGATGGAGGTCTCAAGAGATGACGCAGCTCTGGCCGAGACTCTGCATCATCTTCCGCTGAATTTGAAATACATGTCACACATTTGGCACTTCGCATCTGGTTCTGTGAACTTCTTTTAGAATAGGATACCCTTTATGTAAATTACTATGTGCTTGTGTTAAATTATTATTTATGTTTTCTTCTAACCCTGTGTGGACTGGGCACCTGGGTGGTCTGTAACACAGGTGTACACACCCACCTGTTCACATCTGGCCATAACCTATGTCAGAAAGGGATTTTTTTATAAGTCATAAATTCAAGTACAGGAAACTTTTAAATTTTAACGTTTAAAAATGTATGCTTCCTATAACTTTTTTAATAATGTACAATTTGGATTACTCTAATTGATTATTGCACTTTGTTTCTTTTGTTTTACAATATTTAATATTTGCACACCTGAAACAATTATAATTTATATTAAATTTAAACATTACTTTGTAAAAATTGCTGATGTAAACATGTTTATTAAATGTTTGTTTAAATTATGCATGCATCTGAGAGAAATGCAATTTCAATCCTGTGTATGTTCTGTACATATTGCAGTTTGGACAATAAAGTTGACTTTTAAATTTGACTTTGATGTATGACTTGGAAATGTATTTATCAATACAGAGGTCTGTAAAGAAAGAAATTGATTACAAAAACTAGTTGTTTATGATTCATTTTATTAACAGTAAGTTAATTCAAAACAACAAAAGTTTCTGTGTCGTGTCACGGGAGACCACCTCCAGCTCGTCTGTATGGATGCAGTGGACAGAAGAGAAAGCAGTCCCAACCACCTTCAAGATGCTGCACCTGCCAGCCACAAACAAACACCAGGGATGCAGGTCTCAGGAGAAGCAGCAGCTCTGGCCGAGACTGCATCATCATGGGATCGTCTTACCTGCGTGGCTGTTGCATGGGTGCTTGAGTCGTCACAGTTCTCTGAAAAAAACATTTGAAAGGATACAGTATTGTTAAATTCATTGCAATTTGTTTGGTTTGCATTGAAAAAATATAATTTCTCATAAATCTTACCAGCTGTGCTCAGTTTTGATTAGCTGACACATAGCTTAAACATATACTGTATGCACGTCCTAACAAATATATCATACAAGCTTATAGAATGTTTCTAAACACGGATCTTTGGAAAACAAATAAAATATTTTACCACTGTTTAGTGCTCATTTATAGTCAATTCAAAAAACAACGTGTGTTCAGTTCTAGGTTGCATATTAAAATTAAGCCAAAACGTCAAAAAAACGAGGGTAGATGAAATCAATATTTTAAAATAAAATATATTATGAAACGTTACTTTTGTAATGTGCTAAGTAATAAGATGTGGTGAATTAAAGTCACTGCAGCTGGACTACAACTCCGTTGTGATCCAAACAAAGACAAAAACACAACCGTACACCTCATGCCATGCAGCTAAACACAGGTTTTTCATGTGTTCAGTGTTCAGAAGCATACGCTTAAGCTGTGTGTGATTAAATACACGCAACAACATTTTAGAACTGTTATTTTAGTACAAGTTTAGGCTGTTACTTACTGAAGACACGACTATATCCGCCATTTTGAAATCTAAACTTGGGGAGGGGTGAAAGTTCACCACTAGAGGGGGCGTGAACACAGGACAACCCACAACCTCCTCCCCTGCTTGACTCTCTACACGCCCATTTTGAGAGAAATTTTGAAAATGGCCTGGGGGAGGAGTTACCGTCTCAACCTGGGTTCAGTCTCACTTTAAAGACAGGAATCGATTTGGCTTCCTTAAAATCTGACTTTAAATTATTCCACAGTCCAACACCCTGTATCACAGTAGATCTTCCCTTCAAACTTGTTCTGAATTTCTGTTTGACAAAAATATATTTTCCCTTGAGATTATAGTTGCTAACTCTTTTCACAAAATACATTTGAATATTTGATGGTAACATACAATTATGAGCTCTACAGTATACATAAGTTGCAAAATGTTATAATCTACTAAATCATAAAATTTCAGTACATTCATTTGACAAAACAATTCATTAGATGTGTGACAGTAATGTTTTCTTGTTATAACTCTTATAATTTTTTTCTGCAAAATAAAAAGTATATAAATTTGGGTATAAAAAAGCTTGTGTTTAGAGAGGGGCACAAGACAGGGATTTCCACTTTCACCAGCATTATTTGCTATGTTTATTGAACCTTTAGCAGCAGCAATAAGGCAAACTGTTGACATTAAAGGCATACAGTATAAAAATATAGAACATAAAATTAGTTTATATGCTGACGATGTTTTACTTTTTCTTCAAAACTCAGAAAACTCTATATCTAATGTTATCAAATTAATAGACTCATTCTCACAAGTTTCTGATTATTCTATAAATTGGTCAAAATCTACAGCTCTTCCAATAAATTGTGTGTTTATGCTTCTTTAAATGAAAAACTACAATCAGGTAACATTACATACTTGGGTATTAAGATTTCTCATAGATTAGAAGACTTAATAAAATTAAATCATATACCACTTTTAAAGAAAATTGAAGACGATCTTACTAGATGGAAATCTCTACCAATTTCACTTATGGGAAGAGTTGCCTCAGGAAAGATTATGGTCTTGCCTAGAATAAATTATTTATTTTCAATGATTCCAAATAAACCTTCAAATGAATGGTTTAAGTCCTTGGATTCTTTCATATCTAAATTCCTTTGGAAAAACAAAACTCCACGTATTAGCTTAAAAACACTACAGAAATCTAAAGAAACCGGAGGATTAGAACTTCCAAACTTTTATCACTACTATTTAGCAAATGGGTTAGAATATATTTCAAAGTGGCTAAATCCAAATGCACTAGATGTTACTTGGTTAGATACAGAGCAAACTTTATGTAATAATATTAGGGTTTCAGATCTGCCATTTATTAGTATCAAATATAAAAAAAACATGTCTGCTTTAAAAGTATCAGTATTAGCTCATCTCTGACAGCATGGTGGGAGTATCGGAAAATGACAAAGTCTTCACTACTCCCATGCAGACAAACACCCATCTGGAACAATCCTGACATACAGAAAGAACATATGTTAAATTTCTCAGGTTGGAGACTTAAGGAAATTGAACGTCTGGAACACATATTTGATGGTGTAGACTCTATTTCATTTAATGAATTAATAATACAATATGGCATTGACAATAAATACTTCTTATAATATCAACAAATTAAGTCTATTGTAAAAAATAAATTTGAGCTTAATAGAGAATTGTTAGACACCCCAATATGCGTGTCAGAATTCATTAATCTTAAACAACCCAAATTGTTATCTAAAATATACAAGAAATTGTCTAGAATCGATGACTCCATAACACTTCCTGTTGCAAAATGGGAGACAGATTTATCAGTCAACTTTGACCAAAACACCTGGTCTCAAATATGTTTAAAAACATTTAAAATGACTAGAATATCTAATTTACAGTTAATACAGTATAAAGTTCTCTATAGAGTACACTATACAGGTCAGCAAATGTTAAAGATGGGATATACATCATCCTACAATTGCTCACAGTGCACAAGTAATATACCTGATGACCTAACTCTGGTTCTGTCCACCTGTTCAGAGGTTCTGGGTCCAGGTATGTGAAGACTTGTCTAAATGTTTGAAATGTAATATCCCACTCTCTCCATCTGTTTGCTTATTGGCTATCTTTGAAGATGTTATACTAGAAAAAAATACATCCTATATACTTTTCACTGCCTTATGCATCGCAAAGAAAACCATACTCCTAAATTGGAAAAATAAAAATAATCTTAGCATTAATCAGTATAAAAATCTTCTGTTAGATCATATTAGTCTTGAAACAGCATCTGCCGACACATCGGATCAATCTATTTGGCATTCTTTGATCGGCTCCGTTACGTAGTGAGGGTGGGGGGTCTGGGATCTGGCCTTGTGGGGCATTGGGGCTGGTGTGGGGGGAGGTTGGGGCGCCGGGGGGTTGGGGCTGCTTGGGCGGGGAGGACCCTGCCTTCGACCTGGGGAAGACCAGGGGGGTTCTGGGGGATGTCTGCTGGGGGCGGCATGCGGGCCCTCGGGTGGTCGGTGGCGGCGGTCATGGGTCGCCTGTCTGACCCGGCTATGCTGGGGTGGTTTCGGGGTGGGCGCCGGGAGCTTGGGATTCTGGGGGCGTGTCGTCCCCGGGCTTGGGCCTGGTGGGGGTCGGGGGTCTTGGGCTCTGGCAGGCGGGTCGCCGGGCTATGGGCTGGCTCACGCTCTGGTGCCCGGCCCTGGCCGGGGGGCTGGGGGTTCATGTGCTGGGGGGTTGGGTGTCTGGGGACATGACTGATGGCCAATGGGAGGGGGCAGGTCAACCCAGCCTGGGTGTCTAGTGTGTTATGTGTTCTGAAAGTTGTTAGTATGAAGGGTGGGTGTAGTATTTCTTCTGGGGTGGGGAATAAGTGGATGTCCTTGATGGTGGTCTGGGACGATGCATGGCCGGTGTACGGGCCCTGGTTGGGGCCCGCTCTCGGTGCTTCCTGGCTCTGTCGGTGGTTGGGCGGGCGCTCTTGGCCGTGTCGTCCTTGTGGGATTTTGTGTCCTCTTGGACGGCGGGCTGACTATGGTTTTGTAGTGATCTGGGCGGCCCTAGTGGATGTGGGCTGTTGGTTGTACTGTTGGAGGCCCTTGGGGCCGTGTCCCTCTCTGGTCTTTGGCTCAATGGCCTGGCGGCCAGAGAGGTGTTTTCTTTGCATCGCTCCTGGGGTGGACCTTGGCGAGCTGGGGGGAGAGGGGGGTATCTAGGGTCAGCGGGGGAGCTGACTCGCTGCGGGAGCATTGTTCCTGCAGATATTTTCTCCCCATCCCTCACCACGCACCTCTGCCCTCCTCATCTCAAATTAATACATGTAGGGATTTTGAGACTTGGGTGTGCTACAACGGTTTTACATCTCTGTTGTTCAGAACCACCTGGGACTCAATTTTATTATACACTTTAGACATTCACTCATAAACATCCTCATAAAATTCACATACAGTATAGGAATTGGGGTTAGCACTATGGTTATGGATGGCGGGATGACATCACTCTCGCTCCCCGTGCCTATGCTCACTCACAATTATGCATTTAGACAATAAGGGCCTGGGTTAGAGTTGGAGTGGAGGGGAAACTGGCATAATGCCAGCCTTTGCTCCTTCTCTTCCCTTTTTAAATGCACTTTACAACAACATACACCAACAGCACATTTGGGGACGGGGATGTGTATGTCGGGGTCTAGATTTGTTAATTTCAATTTTATTTATTTATGTATTTATTTATATATATATATATATATATATATATATATATATATATATATATATATATATATATATATATATATATATATATATATATATATATATATATATATATATATATATATATATATATATATATATATATATATATATATATAT
>JBBPBX010064245.1:0-13910 GCA_038048925.1 Garcialebias charrua | reverse complement strand
AGCAAGCTGCTGTTGTCTGTGTGTCCAAATCTGAAGAGGTCGCATTTGAATAAGCCCTGATAAATTGAAGCAATTCCTGCTGCTGTTAAGCCCAAAAGACGCTGGCAGAGCTTAAGTGCCACCGTCTTGTCTAGCTGGAAGTGGGCCAAGCAGAGCTGGAGGTCTGATAATCGCTTTTCTGAAAGTCTTGCTCTGTACAGAACAGAGTTGAGCTTCAATCCCAGGAACACAATGTTCTGGGATGGCGTCATCTGACTTTTCTCTGAGTTTTTCACAAACCCCATGGATTGTAGGTGTGACCTCACACAATCTGTATGCAACCTTGCTTTCTCCTTGGAGCTTGTCAAGATCAATAAGTCGTCCAGATAATCCATAAATCTGATGCCCTGGCTCCTCGTGGGAGCTAGGGCAGCTTTGAGGCATTTGTAAATACAATTGGGGCGGTCTAAGTCCATAGTGCAAAAGTAGTCCCCCGGGCGTACAGAGTGAGTCCCCTGATGCAATGTTAACATTTTGAACTTGAACGATCTCAGTCGTCTGTTCAAAATTCTTAAATCCAGAGTGGGCCTCAGGCCTCCCTCCTTCTTTGGGACCACAAAGTATTTGCTGTAATGGATTTTGTTTACCTCCTGAGGAGGAACAGCCCTGACTGCTCCCTCTTTGAAGCAGCTAGCGTATTTCCTCTCTAATGCTGAATCCTCACCAAACGCTTTTCGCGCAACCGAAGCAGCCACTTTACATTGAAAGTCTATGTGGCCGCGCATCTTGGAGCAGCGGGGCGTGACGCGGTGCGTCTTCAGCATTTCAAGCAGCGCAGCAGCACCCGGCAGTCCCTTTTCACGCACTTGCGCAGCCGAGCAGCCGAACAGCTGAGCAACAGGAAGCCAGAATATTCTTGCTTCTGCTGCTCGTAGCGTCGCAGCAACCACTCGGGAGAGACTCTGCTATTGTGATGACGCAACGACGACGGGACTTTCTGTGGACGAAAACAGCATCCGGTAGGAAAACCTGGCATTTTTAAAGTTGCTGCTGTCCACTCGAGTGTACATCACCCCAAACGTTTAAAAAAAAGTTTTAATCTCAACAAAGACTTTTGGAGTTGCAGTTCGGCTCGTAGAAAACCCACTCAAGTGTTAACGAGGCTCACGTTCAGCTGATTTTATCTGCCTAGTGTACATAAAAACAACACGGATCTGACCGGGAAGGGAGCCACACGCTCCTCCCACTGCGCGTCTGCAGACATGTTCGGTGAGGACAGACATCTGTTGACAAGCAGCAAACACAGAGCATTGGGAGCATTTTGATGCATTTGGTGAGGATGAGGCATTAGGATGGAGGCGCGAGCTGAGCTCATTGTTGACGTAATCACTCCCGAGAAGGGGGGTGGACGTCTGAAGAATTGTAGTCTGTAGTCTGTGAACTACGGTACCCACGATTCATTGCAATGGGCTGCACGCTGCCCAAGCTCTCGCGTGAGCGGCGAGCCTGGCGGGCATGTTCACTCGAGACTTTATTTGAGTCAGGAGGGGTGGGGGTGTGTGAGTGGCCCCCTCCTTTCTGCTTGAATGCGGGCTTGTTTGTCCCTCTGGTGGGAGTGAGGAGTCTGACTTTGACAGATCGCCCTCTGCCCCCACCCCACCCCGTGTGGGCTCATTGGGCCCTTTGATGGACAGAGTCTTATTAGAGGGGGGTCTGCCGACTGACTCTGTTTGCATTAAAAAATGGTGGGGTTTCCTCTTTAATGCTGAGTCGTGACACAGAACATTTTGGGCAGCTTGAGACTTTATTGCCATGTGCAAACAACAATTTCTCTTTATTATACAAACATTTGATTGTTTCTGTATGTTTAAACGTTCTGGACCAGTTAATCGGGGTTTCTTTAACACAGATACTGGTGGTAAAAGTTCGGCCTTTCTTTTTTCCCGATGGGTGAAAGTGCCTGAAATGGTGCAGGAACAGCTCTGGATCAGGCTGACTTCTGCTTTCTCCCATGTACCGTGGAAGAAGTTCTGGGTTGACCCGTCTGGCATGGTTGCCACAAGAAAAAGGGGTGAATTGCCCCTTTAATTCTGATTAGGTACAGAAACAATAAAACACAATGTGGTTTTATTGGCGCTTAAAAACAACATATTGTTTTTATTGCACAAACAGGGGAACATGTCTTTGTGTTTTAGCAAACATATTTGTTCCTTCCACCAGGGTCTCTTGGACTCTGAAGTGGTTTGAATATGTGCGGCTTTCCCTTGTTCCGAGTGGGTGGAAATTCTCTGACCGATGAGGATGATGGTCACCGGTGTCGCGGTGCGACAACTGCTTCAGCCCTGCTTTTACCCGGAGCGATTGCTACTGCGCCCGACAGGCGGACAACAAGGTCTGCCATCCTGCGGGCTTCTTCCAGCGGCTCTGTTGTCTTTTTCTTTTTGGTGGTGGCCTCCTGCAGTTCCTGCAGCTTTTCTGCCTGGTACGCCTGCAGCATAGAGGCCGTGTTGAGCGTGAGGGCCGCCAGGCACTGTGCGCGCTAGGTCTTTTCCAGTTGCACTGCTGAAAATGACGTTGTTTGCTGGGTAGGGCTTAGTGGCTGAAGTCTTGGATATGAGGCAGACCCGTTGACTCCCTGCTCTCCAAGTCTGTAACTGGGAGAAGGGGAGGGACAGTGGTTGCCCTAGGTGCCGGCCCTGACTGCATGAACTCAGTTAAAAAGCCTGAGAACACTGGCATGTCGTGCCTCGACAAGGTTTGTTGCCTCGGGAGGAAACAATTTCCTGCCAACCTTGACTGTTGTTGTCGTCGTGGGGGTGCAGGCCCTGGCACCTCGAGAGACTCGGCCGCTCCGCGGCACAGGTCAAACAGAGCTGGAGTGGAGCCGTCTGCTTCGACAGGCACCGCTACATCTTCTTGTGAAAAGTCCTCTGCTCCCTCTTCGACGCCTTGCTCCGTCGTCTGAGGTTTCGCCAGGGGCAGTAGTTAGCTTCTCTTTGTTTGGAGGAGATTCCATCTGCTCGCCCTTGTCCATTCCCTTGGGGTTCCTCGAACTCCGACGTGGTTAACATCTGGGAGCTTTCCTTTAGCCCGTGGGTGGATAAGCTCTCAGCGTCACAATGCTCTCGTCGTGGGCATAGGGAAACTACCAGTTAACGAAGCTAAACAGGTAATAGCAGAAATTCCTCCTCCTGGACTGTGCTGGTCGAAGAGCCTCCTCGTTAGCAGGGGCTAAACATGGAGGTACTCATGAGCCAGTTAGCGGTGCTAAACAGGCCGTCGAACATCCACAGCATCGGTAGACAAACTTAGTTAGCAAGCCGTGGGATGAATCCTGTTGTTGATTCATCTACACATGTTAGCGAAACAGACAGAAAAGAAGGTTAGTTATCAAGCTAGACTAAGCAGTTTTCATCATACCTCACAAAGATTGAAGGTCTTCGTCGTCCGCTCGTTAGCAGCGCTAACAAGTCACACGTCGTCCTCGTACTGTCCATGAGAGCTCCCAATTAGCCGAGCTAACCGTGGGGAGCTAGCCAGTTAGCAGTGCTAACAGGCCCAAACAGCGACGCTCACGTTAGCAGCGCTAAGCGTGAGGAAGCGCTCAGTTAGCGTCCGCTAAAAAGAGTGCTCGCAGGGAAGTCTTCAGTGACGCCCTCGGTAGGGTTTGCGCACACCTCCTGGTCGGATGGTTCAGTCACTCAAGACGGTGTCCTGCGAAGTTAAGGTGAGAAGCGAGGTGAAGTGCACAAAGAGGTCGAACACGAGCAGTCACTGTCTTTTATGCCAGGAGGGCGGGGCCTCCTGGCTGGCGCTCATTTGCCTTAGGGCCAGTTTACACGGCGCGTATTTTGAGTGTAACCGCTACTTTCTCTTTGCGACTTTGCTTATCGCCTACACGACGCTGCTGGCCCCCCTCGATGACACCGATACTTTCCTGATCCTGCTCTCAAGGTGGAAGTTTTTCGCTGACCCCCCGCTGATAATGTAAACATCTCCCGTGGAGCTTTTGTGTCAACCACATGCGCGCAGCCCGCACGCGCGGACAGTCTGACATTTCACGTGTCACGCTGCAAAATATAACAGTTTAACAATAATAAACAGTATTTATGTTGGCGTGGGAGATGTAAATTTATCTGAACTACAGTATCTATCTGGACTCGTTACATTTTTTAAACAGTGCGTAACGTGCTGTGAAAATGAAGACACCAGGTTTATTTTTTATTTATTTATTTATTCAGCACCACAAAGTTTACAACACAAACACTGAGAATTAAACTGAACACACTATTAAAACACGTGAACCGAACTGTAACTACGTTAATGAACTGGACTCTTGCTGTGTGTTCATCTGGACCCATCAGAACCGCCGAACCATCAGCCTGTCAACGACAGCTTCTCCACCTGGCAGAAATAAATAAATAAATAAAAACTCAGTTGTTGTGTGATCAAAGTAAACACAAGCAAACATTATATTAAGAACGTTGATTTACCTGCTGTAAGTCAGCTGTTTATCACGGAGTAAAGTCCGGTTCTGGTCCACAGTCCACTCAGCGGTTCTGGTCCACAGTCTCAGCGTCTGGTGTGCAGCTTGTTAGATGAAGCACTGACTCAAATCTGTTGACTCTTATCCAAATTCCAGCTTTAACTTGTTGTTAACTTGTTGACAACAACTTGTAGTTAGCTGATTTTAGCCAGAGAGGAAAACAGACGAGGCAGGCTCTCGGCTGCTGTTTACCTCAGGCAGCGCATGCGCAGTAGTGAAGGTTCCAAAAATCACAGCGCCATCTAAAGGCCCAGCATGGTAACTACAGTGAAATCATGAGGACGGGGGGTGGAGGGGGAGAGAGTCGTATCCACAGAATCCGACAGTGTCAACGCAAAACTTTTCACCTAATTAACATACCCAAAACATCCGTTTCCCCCACACAGTGTCCATGTAAACAGGGCCTTAAAAGGCGTGATTGTATTTCTTCTGGTGACCCATGCGGGGGCGCAATTCCCATGTTTTCTGTTGCACCACAGGGGACTGACTGATAAAGGCTGGCGCAGAGCTCCGCGCTGGACCGAGCCCCGCGCCACGCGCGCGCGCTGCGCGTGGGGGGTTCACAGCAGAGCACAGCGTGTGGCTCCAACAGAGCTCTGCTTTCTTCTCACGTCTCTGTGAGCAGCTGCACGCGGAGGGGGACTGAACTGAGGTCGCTGATTGGTCAGACACCGCGCTTCGCATAGGCGCTCGTAAAATTGGAGCTTGGCGCGCTCGCGTGAACGTTCAAAGGGCTTGTGCAGCGGCGACCTCACGGCGCTCACACAGCGGGGCGCCGCGCTCGCTCAAGCGCGGAGCTCTGCGCCGGCCTTAAGGGAACTGTCCAGTTGACCTGACTGAAAATTGTTGAACTGTGGCCTATCTGGATCTGACTCTCCCGTTTGGCCTCGAAGCAGGCCAACTTATCAAATTTCTCCTGGGATATGTGTAAACTTAGAAAGCGGTCTGTCGCAAACCCACCCCGAGAACTTTTGTGAAGGATTATTAAAAAACTGCACCGACTGACACCCATATCTTAACAGGGCTATGGGCTATCTGGAAGTGCTTCATGGACAATGCTCACCATCTTGTCATCAAATGCATATGAAATATGTTTATAAATGTGCTTGCTGGTAGAGTCTTTTGATGTCTTAAATCCTGTCCTGATAAGGACAAGGTGTGAAGAGATCTTTTTTGTAATACCACTATCCTCTCTCTCTTCATGTTTTTCCCCCATTTTCCTATCTAAAAAGAATGAGGTTGCGCTCTTAGCAGCAGCAACATACACTCCGCCCATCTTTCGAACGATGTCCGAACATAATATCACTGTGTTTCAGTACAATGATAATAAAACTTATTCTGATTCTGATTAACTTATTGTGAGGATCATGTTTTTTTTTTCCCTTTTATAGATGGCCTCCCTTCTCACCTCACAGCCATCCTCTTCACACCATAATGATTTTTTTTTTAGGATAGAAGGAAAGGAAGGAAATATGGAAAGTAAGACCACAAAACATTACAAATGCACACAGAAAGCACAAGGCGAACACACCCGACCGCCGTCTGTAAACCTGCAAAGAACATGACAGAACACAACAACAAAGGACACATGTATAAAAGACTTAGAATAGTCATGGCTTTGCAGTAGTTCTCCATAAATATATATATATATATACCCATACCCATTGTAGGAGCCATATAAAGGATTTAAGTTTAAAAGAAATGTTTATTTTGTTGCCTGAATTGATTCTGTGAGTTACAGCCAGGTTCTATTGTTTGAAGAAAAATAAGCATTTGGAATTGTATGCTGTTGAAGCTTATGACGTGGTGCCTTCTGATTGGCTGTTTAAATGGGTATAAATATGACGTAAGCATTCGTTTATTCAGTAGAAGTCTGGCACCCGAAGAGTAACACAGTCTTTTGACCGTCACTTTCTATTTGTTTTGAATCTGTATGCCTTTTTTTTGTGTATATTTTTATTAAGTTCAGTAAAGACACAAATATAATCGCTGGATTCAAGACCTCCTTTTTTGAAGAAATGTGTCGCGTATGAAAGAGCTTGAAGGGGCTAGACTAGTGAGAGCTTCTGCACTTACATCAAGTCAAAAGACTGAACATCAAGTCAAAAGAACTCTCATTCAGGACTCTTTCAAGACCAAGACAGAAAGGAAAGAGGACTGGACAATCTGAGAGTCGACTCCATCAAGGACCTTGCCGGAGTTGAAAAGTAAAAGCTGCGAGCGCCGCCGTTGAGAGCAACAGAAACTTCAGGTTGGTTGCTAAGCAACAAAAAACGGTTGGTTGTTAAGCTAACAGGCGAACGGAGCCAGCATCTCCATTAACTCTGTGAACTGTGAAACAGAAATCCTACACATAAAGGAACTCTTTCACACACGTTTGTGTGATCGTTTTAGAAGAGTTAGAAGCTGTGGAAGCTCACAGTTTGTGTGTAAAGATTTAAAAGTAAAGTAAACGGGACAAGATGTCAGACGTTGGTGTAGTTGCGGCCGTTGGCCAGAAGAGGGAGCCAAAGCCCACAGAACGAGCTGTTGATGAGAAATTCATCAGATTAAAAGGAGCCAGAAGAGGCAAGCTGTCACAATTAACAAAAGAGAAGAATAACATTGAAAGATTGAAACAAAATGAATGCAATGTTGATTTTATAGATGAAGAATCTTTACCGAACTTTGTCAAATGCCTGGGAGAGTATAAAAACATTAATGAAGAACTGTGTGAACTGTTAAATGAAGAAGATAAATGCAAAGACCAAGATGTGTTCGAGCATAGACATTCTGAATTTAAACTTTTCATACAAAGCATTATACAATGGATAAACAATGTAATATGCCCTCCAGAGGATGATGTTGGTCCACACAACAGTGTTTCAAAGGCTAACTCAGTTATAAGCAGTGCATCACAAGGATCAAGTACAATTTCAACGCGGCTGAGAATTAAAGCAGAACGTGAAGCACTCTTAGCAAGAGCAGCAGCTATGAAAAACATAGAAGCCATTCAACTAGAAGAAGCCCGTCTGAAATTTAGAAAAGAGCAACTAGAAATTGAAACAGAACTTGCTATTTCAGATGCAAAATTAAAGGTGTATGAAGAGTTTGAAGACGCTCAGAAGTCTGAGGTTGATTATTTTCAAGCTACTCCAAAACTCAGAACTGAGCCTGTTCATTCTGCAGGCAAATCAGAAAAACAAGAAACATTCTCAGAGGATGGACAGCAGGCAAATCTCAACCCTCCTGTATCAAAGAAGTCTCCTTCAAAGAGCACTCCAACACATGTCCAGTGTTCTGATGCTTTTTCAGCTGATCTGTTTCAGGTTCTGCAGCAACAAAATCACCATACTGAAATGCTCATAAAACAGCAAGGCTTGTCCCGACTTCCTCAGAGAGAAATTTCAGTATTTACAGGTGACCCCCTTACCTACAGATCCTTCATAAGAGCTTTTGAGCATGCCATAGAGAACCAAACGGATAGCCAACAAGATCGTTTGTATTATTTAGAACAGTTCACAGGCGGAGAACCGCTGGAACTAGTACGTAGTTGTGAGCACATGAAGCCAGACAGAGCTTATAGAGAAGCAAGGGTTTTGCTTGATCGACACTATGGAGATGAGTTAACCATTTCCACAGCATATATCAAAAAAGCTATGGAATGGCCTCAAATAAACCCAGATGACAGAAAGGGGCTGAATACATTTGCATTATTTCTGATTGGATGTTCCAACACATTAACTGATGTGGACTACATGTGTGAAATGAACAACCCAACAAACATGAAAAGCATATTGTGCAAACTTCCATATAAACTGAAAGAAACATGGAGAAGTCATGCTTACAACTTTAAAGAAAGAAAAGGAACACCAGCCAAATTTCCTGAACTTGTAGAGTTCATCTACCAACAAGCAAAGATTGCCAATGATCCGTTATTTGGAGATATTCTTGATGCCACTCCAGGTAGTCAGAGTGGTGCACAAAAGAAATTTGACCAAGTTAAAGGCCTTTCAAAGAGAAGCAGTTTTGCTGTGAATATATCTCCTGCTGAAAAGGATGCAACAAAGAGTCAACATGATGAAACTTCATCATTCAAAACAAGTGCTTTTCAAAGCCCATGTCTTTACTGTAAGAACAGCCATGCTTTGAGTGTTTGCAACAAAATTAAAGAAAAGCCTTCGAAAGACAGAATACAGTTTCTGAAATCACAAGGTCTTTGTTTTGGATGTCTAACTGCAGGTCATCTATATAAAGACTGTAGAAAAAAGGCCTCATGTTCGGACTGTTCTCTTAAGCACCCCACTATTCTACATGTGTTGAAGCAGGATGTTGTGTCAGAAGAAAACAATGTGGATGACAACCCACAAAACACAAGTGAAGTTACAAGTGCTCTTGTGTCTGCTGGTTGTAAAAGTGAAGTCACTGGGGCCGGAGAAAATGACTGCATACTTCCCATTGTACCTGTACAAATAAGACACAGGAAAAACAGGAAGATCATTAAGACTTATGCATTCCTGGATCAAGGTAGCACAGCAACCTTTTGCACCGAGGATCTTGCGAATAAGTTAAACATTCGTGGGAAAAAGAAAGAAATCCTTCTTCGCACCATGGCACAGGAACAGAAAGTCTGTAGTTATGTTCTTACAGATTTAGAGGTCTGTGGCCTCGATGAACAAGACTTCATCACGCTGCCAGATGTGTACACTCAACCAGACATCCCTGCAACAAGGGGTAATATACCAAAAGAGCGAGATTTGGAGAGATGGCCTTACCTGAACCAAGTTCATCTTCCCAGACTAGAGTCAAATATTGGACTTCTCATTGGTGCTAATGCTCACCAGGCTTTGGAGCCATGGAAGATCATCAACAGCCAGAATGATGGACCTTATGCCGTGAAAACAGCTCTGGGCTGGGTGGTAAATGGACCAGTCAGCCGATGTCAAGTTATGGACTTATGTGTCACTAAAAAACAAGATTTTCTTGTCAATCGTATATCTGTATTGAACATTGAAGACATGCTGGTGAAGCATTACAATGCAGATTTCCCAGAGCAACAGTATGAGGACAAACAAGAACCATCTCAGCAGGATAAGCAGTTCATGCATGCTGTAACTACATCAGCACAGCTCTCAGATGGTCATTATTGCATCAAGCTGCCTCTGAAAGATGACATGAGACCCCTTCCGGCACCAGAGACGGATGAAGAAAAAGACAGAGTCCCAACACCTCCCTCTCCTCCCAAGAAGAAAAAGAGTGAAACAAAGAAACGTTTTGCCAACTCAGATGAAGACAACCCTGTTCATATGAAAAAACACAAAAAGGAGAAGGCAAAGGAGGCAGGAAAGCATAAAGACAAAAGAAAAAAGGGAAAGAAAAAGAAAGCAAAGAAGGATGCTAGTGGCTCAACCAATCTGTTTGAAAAGTTTTTGCTAAACTGTGAGGCCAAAGATCGATCTCCTCGCAGGTCACCAACTTATCCACCTGCTGCAGAGAAAAGCAGCAGCAAGCCCACAAAGTTAACAGGAAAGAGTGAAAAGTTTTCCAAGCCTGCTAAGAAGTCTGCTACACAGAAACCAGACCACGAGAAGACAGAGAGGACCAAGCAACAAGAGGCTTCCAGACTGGACCATAGTTCTGGCTTTAGCCTGGACAGTGACGAACGAGAAGAGGAATGCACGGGAAAAGCACAACCTACAGATGATTTCAGAGAACGAAAGGAGAGGCCTGAGGACGTGCAGCATCCAAGCTGGGAGAAGAAAATATCAGCTGATGATAGAAGGAAGAGGAGAGAGGACAGTGAGCACAGACTCTACGTGGTCTGTGATGAAAATCAGGAGCCACCATAGAGCTCTGATAAATCTGACAAGAGCCAAGCCACTTTGAGTCTTGGAATGGACCTCAACATGGACTGGATGACTCTGGACGACTTCCAGACGCATCTGAATGGAGAATAAAATCTTTCATTAAGAGACTGTTTTGTAACCAAATTAAGCAAGCTTTTGTTTGATAAGTTACTGAAATATTTATGGCTCCAATTTAAGTTGAGTTAGTAATTGATATGTTAATACATAGTCAATTAGGGGCCGGAAAATGTAGGAGCCATATAAAGGATTTAAGTTTAAAAGAAATGTTTATTTTGTTGCCTGAATTGATTCTGTGAGTTACAGCCAGGTTCTATTGTTTGAAGAAAAATAAGCATTTGGAATTGTATGCTGTTGAAGCTTATGACGTGGTGCCTTCTGATTGGCTGTTGAAATGGGTATAAATATGACGTAAGCATTCGTTTATTCAGTAGAAGTCTGGCACCCGAAGAGTAACACAGTCTTTTGACCGTCACTTTCTATTTGTTTTGAATCTGTATGCCTTTTTTTTGTGTATATTTTTATTAAGTTCAGTAAAGACACAAATATAATCGCTGGATTCAAGACCTCCTTTTTTGAAGAAATGTGTCGCGTATGAAAGAGCTTTAAGGGGCTAGACTAGTGAGAGCTTCTGCACTTACACCCATAAACAAACATATATATATTTATGCATATGTAGTCACATGCACATCTACATATCTACATATGATACCTGCATGTGCATTCCTGCATCTATTTGTATGTGTTTGTGAACATGCATAATTGTACAAGACTTCTCTAATAGAACATTCAATAGTGACTGCAAAGCATCAGAGATCCGACCCCCAAGACCCGAGGCAGACAAAGGGGGGACCAGAGCCCAAGACCCCAAGAGGGACCCCGAGCACAGAGCCCCCAGGGCCACCCAGACAGGATGAACCATACGTCCTCCCCCCAGGTCCGACCACAGGGGAGAACCGGAAGAGCCCCGCCAGCGACCACACACAATGACCACCCGGGGCCAATAGCGACATACTCACAGGCCCCCGCCGGAAACCGCTGCACCAATGCAGCCCCAGGACTAGGCACCAAGGCCCGGGCACTGAGGACGTACACCCCTTAGGCCCAGGACCAACAGGACCAGAGGACCCGAGCCCCACCAGGCAGCCACCAGGTTGAGCCGACACACGCCCAAGCGCCCCGCCACCAAGGAACCCAAGCGCGCCGGCAGGCAAAGGCACACCCTGCTAGGGGGCCACGTGGCAACTGACACTCTTAACAGGGCTATGGGCTATCTCACTGTATTTCAGTACAATGATAATAAAACTTATTCTGATTCTGATTAACTTATTGTGAGGATCATGCTGGCAAGTATTACTTCCTAATCACAGTTCAAATCAATGTTCTTTATTATTTAATGCTATTTGGAATTAGCGACAAATCGTAAAAATCTCTTATAGATTATACATTTTTCCTTCAGTGTGTCGCCATTAATGGAAGATTGTAACGGTTTGCTGAGAGCAACACTTTATTTTAGAAAGGAACAAAAGAGAGAAAATAATGACTATTCATAGCTTTTGGTTTGCAGCTGGTGGCTTGATGGTTTTTGAGGTAGAGTGAAAAGTTGAATGTGAATTGACTCATTATGATGTAGCTTCTTTCACAGACTCTGACCCTTAGCCTGAGGAGGTGCAGATACCTGTTCCCTGTAAAAGTCAGCAAGAACATCTGATGCATGGAAAAACAGGTGAGGCAAACCTGCTGTGCTACCTTCAAATAATAACCACAGTGAGACAGCTGCCTTCTATATATCAAAAAGAAAAAAGGAAAATAAAATTACCAGCAGGCTCGACATCTCATTTTGTCTGTGTGGCATCAACATGTTGCCCTGCATCACAGGTTGCACTGTTTCCAGGAAGATTGGAATTCATTCGCTTGCAGTTCCAAGGGGGAAAAGATGCACAATTGTTAGACCAGAGTGAGCAACATTGTTTTTGTATTGCAGTTTATAAAAACTATTAAATTTTGATAAATCATCACCTCATCTCTCTGCTTTCACATTTCTTTCTCTTCCCACAGCTCCATCCTCTACGCTTTCAACTAATCATTCACTGAACGACTGCTTCAGCTCCTGCTCGTTAACATTGTGACACTAACACCATGCTTAGGCATAAATGGAGCCCTGTGTGTGTATGTCAAAGTGTGTGTGACAGAGAAAGTTACATCAAAGAGAGCATGCGCTAGCGGAGAGCACTGCATAGTGAAACTGTGTCTGGTTGTCTGGGAGGGTGTGCCTACGAAGCTGGAAAAATCATTTAAATTGAGAAACGAATGCAGGAATGTTCAATAGTAATTCTCATCTGAGTCAAATATCTTTGTCACAAAAGCAGCAAAGTAACTGCCTCGCAATTTCACAGTGATTGGACAAGGAGTGAAAAGAATGCGAGAGGAGAGACTGAAAGAACACAAAGGAGAAGAAGCAGGAGAAGAAATGAATAGGGGCTAAAGAGATTGGTGTCAGAGGAAGAAAAGAGAAGCAGAACGCTGGGCAGACAGAGGAGAGTTGCTAATACTGAGTTCATTTTTATAAGTAGTTCAAGTTGAGGGACGAGAACAGCGCTGTCATGTGAGAGGCTTGCATGTCGGGAATATAAGCTTTTCGAAAATAAGTAGCGGCGGTTAAAAATCACAGATCACCCTCATTGTCTCTTATTTTCCACAAACCGCACTCAAACTACTCCAAAAACAACTTTTTGTTCTGTTTTTCCTGAGTGACACAAAAGAGTTTCATTTGTTCTGTCTTCTCTTACAATCCTATTTGCACTGAGGGCAGGGTGACACGAACTCAGACAGAGCTGAAGTCATGAATGTGAGCAATTTTAACAGTTCACTAACTCATGTCTTTATTGTGGAAAAACAGACAAAAGTAATTTTAAACAAGGCCACTCACCTTATACTGTATATGCACAAATATATATCTTCTTTTCTTTTTTCGGCTGCTCCCTTCTTCAGGGGTCGCCACAGCAAACAATTTCTTACAAAGACTTGAAAATTGTTTTTATGCCAGATGTCCTTCCTGACGCGACCACAGACCACTGAGCTACCACAGCCCGCCCCTCTGTGTGGAGCAGAGAGCTGCAAACTAGGGCGATCGGGGGAACAGCTGGTGGGTGTTAAGCGCCTTGCTCAAGGGCCCAGAGTGGGGCAAGTGAGAGTGTAGGCAGGTGTGGGTGTTTCACCTTTCCCACCGGCATTTTGTTGTTGTCGATATGGGGAGTTGAACCAGCAACAACCTGCTCTAGCCTTTGCCCCACCACTCCCCTTCACACACACACACACACACACACACATACACACACATACATATATATACGTATATATATTCATTCAACCTTTATTTAGTCAGGTAAATCTTATTGAGCCTCGAGGGCTCATTTACGAAAGTGACCTGCTACAAACTAAAGAATGATGAACAGCAATGGTACAAGTACATTAAACAATAGACAAAAGAAAAAGTAGCAAAATGTAGCAAACATTATAAGGTAGATGTAATATATATATAT
>JBBPBX010064244.1:0-20307 GCA_038048925.1 Garcialebias charrua | reverse complement strand
CCTAGGTGTGAGTGTGAGAGTGGATGGTTGTTTGGTGTGAGTGAGACAGGTCCCTCTTGTAAATGAGTCCCCGTGACTCAACGAGGCTAGCCTGTATAAATAAAGGTTGAATGAATGAATGAATGAATGACTCTGAGTTTACTGGCCTGTTATTTAAAAATCGGCAGCACGGTGGCACAACTGGTAGAGCTGCTGCCTCTCAGCGAGAAGGTTGCCGGTTCAAATCCCGGTCCGGGGCCTTTCTGGGTGGAATTTGCATGTTCTCCCCGTGCATGCGTGGGTTTCCTCCGGGTACTCCGGTTTCCTCCCACAGACCAAAAAACATGCTTGTTAGGCTGATTGGTGACTCTAAATTGATCCTAGGTGTGAGTGTGAGAGTCGATGGTTGTTTGGTGTGAGTGAGACAGGTCCCTCTTGTAAATGAGTTCCCGTGACTCAACGAGGCTAGCCTGTATAAATAAAGGTTGAATGAATGAATTGCCCATTCGGGTGGAGTAATTTAGCTGCGTTGTCCGGAGCAGACAGGAGGAGGCGTGCGGCCGTTTCTGCACATTTCAAGGATTACACTGCATATTTTTCAACCTGCCTGACAAAGAGTGACTGTAAAACTATGAACTAAATAAAACTATAATTTTAAACGAAGCTTTCTAATATCACAGAAGAGCACGTTTTGTCTCAAACCTTTTTGAATTCACATCAGAGCTGTTCCTTCACATTTCTGCTTCTGCTCTTAAACATAATCTCCACCCCCTAAAAGTTCAAAGTCATGGGCAATTTTATTAAAAAACACAAATATAATTAAAGTTTTGCACTATGCATAAGTTCCTGCGCTTTTGTTACAATTTGATGTGTGAATCACTGTGGAGCAGGGAGGAGGATGATGAGGAACAGCTGACCCCGATGTGGGATAAACTAAATAAATGAGAAATGATCCTGCACTTTATACATTTATAAATCACACATAAAGTGATTAAAAGTAAATTTGAAATACAGTACAGGTGCTGGTCATAAAATTAGAATATTGTGAAAAGGTTGATTTATTTCAGTAATTCCATTCAAAAAGCGAAAATTCTATATTCATTCGTTTCATGAGTTTACATATACTGTATTTTCTAAAAAAGCTAAGTCTGGTCCTCCTTTTGTTTCATGTTAATCTACTGTAAAAAACCTTTGTAAAATACATCGGAATGCAGGAAATTACATCTACTGTATTTTATCCAAAATTATCTGGGGTAGGACCTTCAGCTTAATCAGTTTTGGTTTTCCTGTGACTTATTTGCAGTACGTCCGATGTTTCGTTGTTCTTTTTTATTTGTAAATAATAATTGATGTTTATTTGCTTTTTTGTGTGTGTGAACATTATATAGCATCTTGAGTTCCTATGACATAATCAACTAGTCAACGTCGACTCCACTTTTATCATGTTAAAAGTTGACTTTAAAAAATATGAAGTCATTCAACCCCTAGTGCGCACCCGTGTGTGTGTGTTTTACATCCAAACCACTCTGAAACACGCCTGATTTAGTCTGATCTTGGGTCTGGCCTGGTTAGTACTTGGATGGGAGACCACCTGGGCATACCAGGTGCTGTAGCTTTAAGGTGGCTCAGTTGGTAGAGCTGTCACATCTCATCAAGAAGGTAGGTCGCTGGATCATATCTCGACCAGGAGCCTTTCTGGGTGGAGTTTGCATGTTCTCTCCGTGCATGCGTGGATTTTCTCCAGGTTCTCCGGTTTCTTCACACAGACCAAAAACATGCATGGTAAATTGTTCCTAGGTGTGAGCGAGAGAGTGAATGGTTGTTTGTCTCGTTTGTCTCCATGTGTTCCTGTGATGGACTGTAGACCTGTCCAGGGTGTCCCCCTGATGGATTAGAGACATGTCCAGGGTGTCCCTGTGATGGATTGGAGATCATCATCATCAGGACTGGAGCATCCTCATCTTCCACCTTGTCATCTCCATCTTCACTCACTGCCCTCTCTGCCTGCCTGGAGGCAATTAGGGCATGGATGAATCAGAACTTTCTTCAATTAAACTGCTCCAAGACCGAGGCCATACTGATTGGCACCCCTCACCAGGTACAGACATCTACTATAACAACACTTTCCTTTTCTGGACAAGACATCCCCCTCTCCACCTCTGTTACTAATCTTGGAATAAAAATGGACTCCAATCTTACATTTGAAAATCACATTAAGCTTCTGTTTAAAACTTGCTTCTTCCATCTTCGAAACATCTCTAGACTTCGCCCATCCCTAACTTTTTCCGATGCTGAGAAGCTCGTCCATGCTTTTGTCTCCTCCAGGCTCGACTACTGCAACTCCCTGTTTATTGGAATCCCTGGCAAAAACCTTCAGAAACTTCAATATATTCAAAACAGTGCTGCAAGGATCTTGTTGCGAGTTCGTAAATTTGAACATATTACGCCCATTCTTCATAACCTTCATTGGCTTCCTGTCGCCTACAGAATTCAGTACAAAACTGCTCTCATTACACATCAATGCTTACATGGAGCTTCACCAGATTATCTGAAGGATATTCTTATTCCACACTCATCCACCCGGTCGCTGCGGTCACAGAACAGTAATCTCCTTCACATTCCGAGAACCAAATTAAGGACCATGGGAGACCGGGCTTTCAGTGTGGCTGCCCCCCGCCTGTGGAACTCTCTTCCTGACTGTCTGAGGGTCCCACAGTCTGTGGTTGACTTTAAGAGCGGCTTGAAGACCTTTCTTTTCAACCGAGCATACTCTACCTCCTCATGATTCTACTTTTGATCTTAGTTGATACTGTTATTGATTTTACTTGTTTTATTACTTGTTTTATTGACATTTAATTTCTGTTGCACCGTGTAGCACTTTGAGATTTTCATTAATGAAAAGTGCGTTATAAATTGAATTCATTATTATTATTATTATTATCTGTCCAGGGTGTCCTTGCGATGGACTAGATTGAATAGTGACCTGTCCATGGTGTACGGGGAGAGGAGATTTTAACAGTTCAGCTCAGACTCCAAACTGCGAGCAATACAAATGTTGACAGCTGCCGGCACTAAAGTAGCACTCTGCTGCTCTTAGCTTAAATATGTAGCGATATGTGTTTTGTGTTTTTAAAAGGTGTGTTTGAATCTGATTATTTCGGTCTTAGTGCCTCATCACTAATGAACCCCACCACAGGTCACAACAAGCCATTTCTGCCAGGTAGACATCCAAATTCATCTGTGACATAACAAATGAAAAATGCATAACATCACAAATGTCAAGTTCTGTTTTACATGGACTCCATTTCCACATGTATTGCTTTTTTATTACCGTACTTTTCGCCGTATTAGTCGCTTCGCCGTATAAGTCGCTTTGTCCAATTATTGGCAATAATTTGGAAAAATCCATAAATACGTTGCTTCGCCCTATAAGTCACATCTATTATGCGTCACCGCGACGCGTCAGCACCTCATTTACCCTGCTGAAAATGGCGGCCACAGAAGCAAGCAAGCACGGAAGGACTTTACAAGATTAACACGGTAAAAACAATTATTTGTTTGCTAAAAATTATAGCTGAAATTATAGCACAAGAGTTCTTGAGCTTAACCGTTCCTTAATCAATTCAAGAAATGGTCAAATCTGCTGAATTTAAATTGTTTCGGTTTGACATCTTCCAAATGGTCGCGTGCGCTATGAAAATAAATTATAAATAAATCGAATTTTATCTCAAATGTCTTATATACCGTATTTTCCGGTGTACAGGGAACCCTCGAGTTACGTCAGGGATCCGGACCTACGGGTGTGACTTAGGTCGATTCTGTCGTATCTCGCGGACCAAAAACACGTGCCTGTCGTAGGTCCGCATTTCTGACGTAGGTCGAGGCTATACCGCTAACGGAGCGCCGCACACACATTTAACGGCATGAGAATGAACAAGCGGACATCCTGTGCCATAAACATGCACAGAACTTTATTTACAAACACTTAGATAACACATTATACCACACATTCATCCATAAACACACAAAACCAGTACAGCATGTACTGTACAGGTAAAGTACTGTACAGTAATGTTTTTTTCAGCACAGACAAAGCATACAAAATACAAATCTCTTCCTGAACAGTTCTCAGCCATAATCTGCAAATGAGTTCAACCATGAAACATGAACACTTCTCTTTGAGCAGCAGCTGTTAACATCAAAATGCAGCAAATGATAAGGAACTCCCATGCACCAATCATGCACCAAATCAGCCAAATCATCAGAAACATGTTGCAACCATCATGTTTTTGAAACCAGTGCAGTCCATGTGGTGTTTGTGTTTGTGTGCAGTCCATGTGCATGAAAAAGTCCATGAACTCTAAAAAAGCTAGAAGCAGCAGAAAAAGGAAACAAGGAAACAAAATGTCCTTACTTTGACTGAAGTGTAGGTAGACACTGATGTTTTTCTCAAGTTCAAACCTGGATCAGATGGAACTGCTTAGCCAGTGCTCAACCATGAATCAACCATGAACACTCAAGGCACTGTACCCCTCCCCCACCTTGCCGCTTG
The DNA here is from genome assembly GCA_038048925.1 of Garcialebias charrua. Classification (NCBI taxonomy): domain Eukaryota; kingdom Metazoa; phylum Chordata; class Actinopteri; order Cyprinodontiformes; family Rivulidae; genus Garcialebias; species Garcialebias charrua. The sequence continues at coordinate 15,776 of JBBPBX010064244.1, read as the reverse complement.
CCGTAATGACGCATTTTTTTTGCCGTAACTCGATTACATACTTCTAATGTAACTCTGACGTAAGTCCGTTTTTTCGGTCGTATGTCGACGGCATTCTTTCAAAGAGGCCTGTCGTAAGTCTGCGTTGCCGTAGGTCGCAGGTGTCGTAACTCGAGGGTTTCCTGTATAGGTCGCACCTTTTTATGTTTTTTTTCAAGGTCTGCGACCTATACACAGGTGCGACCTATATATGGCTTATCACTTTCGACGAAACAAATTTTTAAATCCAGCTCATTTCACAATTACGTTCATTTATTAAGGAAAAGTTCAGCTCAGACACATATTTGCTATAATTTTTATCAAACAAATAATTGTTTTTAAGTGTTAATCTTCTTAAAAGCCTTGCTGTGTGCTCCTGTGGCAGACATTTGCAGCAGAGCTAAACGTAGGTGCGACCTATACACCAGTGCGACCTATCTAGGGATTTTTCCAATCTATTGGTGATAATTGGATGGTGCGACCTATACACAGGTGCGACCTATACACCAGAAAATACGGTAGGTCAACAGTTTGTAAATGAAACCCATATAATTACACTCTGTAAGCTAAAAAAAATATCCGCCGAGTGGTTTATGAGCTTTTTATAACAATATAAACGGAAATAAAACAGAAGCTAACGAGACGATTCCGTCTCTAAAAAAAACGAATAAAAAATCAAATTTTATCTCAAATGTCTTATACAGGTCAACAGTTTGTAAATGAAAACCCATATAATTACACTCTGTAAGCTAAAAAAAATATCCGCCGAGTGGTTTATGAGCTATTTATAACAATATAAACGGAAATAAAACGAGCTAACGAGACGATTCCGTCTCTAAAAAACCCGAATAAAAATTCAAATTTTATCTCAAATGTCTTATACAGGTCAACAGTTTGTAAATGAAACCCATATAATTACACTCTGTAAGCTAAAAAATATCCGCCGAGTGGTTTATGAGCTATTTATCTAAATACCGTAGTATCTGTTTATGGTAGCTAACCGCTAACAACATGCTACGGTAAAAGATCGATTTTTTTTCTCAAACATCTCATAAAGCTAGTCAGTTGTAAATGTCCATACAGTGATTAAATTCTGTAAGTTTCATAAAAATCTGTCCTGTGGTTCTTGACCTATCTTGCTAACAAACAGAAGTTACCTCCAGAGCAGGAGGCCGGGCAGCGACAGAGTCAGTCCGAGCAGAGGAGGCTTTTTTCGGACACATGAGCTGGAAACGGTCAGTGGACTCTGGAAGTGTCCCCTAGCGGACAAAAGTGGTACTGCACCATTTTTTGCCAAACTGAAAAACGGTCATATCTGAGTCAAAAATTGGTCTAAAAATATGGGAAAAAATCCATAAATATGTCGCTTCGCTGTATAAGTCGCAGGACATGCAAATTAGTTTAAAAAAGCAGCGACTTATACGTCAAAAAGTACGGTATATGGAAACTGTTCTACTGCTCCTAACTGCATACAATGAACTGATTCTTATCATACTCACACTTTGTACCTCATCTCCAAGCAGTGTTGTAAAATGAATCATTATAATTGAAGAGATTAAAGCCAACAAATTTGTGATGTGTGCTAAATGTGAGAAAACCTTTTTAGGAATTTGGCTTTGAAACTATAGTAGCTTAGAACACCTGTGATGGTGCATGTGTTGGCCCTTATAAAAAAGGACAATTATAAGAAAAGAGATGACTAGTTGAAACCAGTGCGTCTTTACTTACTGTTGTATTAAATGTAAAGAGCCGAACGTCAAAAGCAAAACACAGAAATATTTCCTTATACAACTCTTAACCTTTCTAAATACAAGTAAACACCACATTTCTTTAGAGAAAATCAAGTATTTCACATTACAGTTACTCAACAATATCTAAACATTTTACTTTGAATTAATGTTGTTACCTTACTGTCAAAAGTAAACTAATAAAGAGAAAAATATGAATATCAAAATGATGAAGAACAGTACATTACTTGTACTTCATAAAAATTACAATTATAAATATTTCCTTATACAACTCTTAACCTTTCTAAATACAAGTAAACACCACATTTCTTTTAGAAAAAAATCAAGTATTTCACATTACAGTTACTCAACAATATCTAAACATTTTACTTTGAATTAATGTTGTTACCTTACTGTCAGAAGTAAATTAATAAAGAGAAAAATAGGAATATCAAAATGATGAAGAACAGTACATTACTTGTACTTCATAAAAATTACAATTATCCTCATTTATCAACCAACTGCCGAACAGAAGAGGTTGCTAACGGCTTATTAACGTTAGCAACAGAGCTAAGTAGCTAGCCAAACACTCTTCACACATTACATTAAAACAAGATAACTAATATGTGACACAAAACTAACTAAACATATACAAACTCGCACATACAGGGCTAGCATTCACTCATATCATTTTCCTGAAAGTTTAATCTAACTTCTTACCTTATAAAAAAGGACAATTATAAGAAAAGAGATGACTAGTTGAAACCAGTGCGTCTTTACTTACTGTTGTATTAAATGTAAAGAGCGCACGAGTCCCTCTAGTGGACTCTTTTGACTATTGCGCCAACGCACCATTCTTTCAAAGGCCCCACTACATTCCATGCACACACCAAATCAAACTAAATTAATGGAGATAATCAAACAATTGGATCTAATATGAACACGGTCAAATGAATATCATACCCTGTAACACACTCCCCCACAAAATAGATGTTGTCCCCAACATCTCAACTCATGCGATGTTGGGAAAGTAGTAAAGCATGAGAAGCAACCTATCAGTCTTAAAAATATTCCTTAAGTCACTAAATCTACTTACAGACTGGAACTCTTTTCATACATTCTCATTTTGAGGGTAAACACCCAGTGTCCATGTTTTAAACATGAAAGTCACTACTTGTCCATCATCTTAGTGGTCATCCCGTGACTCCATAACAAGAGTTCATTGACAAGTACATTGCGGCTTGGATGCCAATAATGTCAGTTCACGTAGAGAATAGTCCCTCATTGTGAATGTTATAATAAACAGTCCATCATGCTATGACCCCAATGTGTGTCCATTCTTTCAGTTCAGTGGTGCACCATGTCCTGCTCTCATCTCTGATAGTCATATGAGATGTAGTATGGGTGAACAATGTTCATCCATGGCATTGTGAAGTATGGGGGCTGTGGTGGAGTCCTTAGGTTATAGCAGACTGGAGATCCAAGCCTCTCATATGTAAAAACTTTGGGCTTCCTATGAAGCCGTTGCGGTCGTTGAGCTTCTTCAGGAGCCTGAACTCCCTCTCTGATGATCCCAGTTGAAGCAGGTTGTTCAGTAGCATCCTCCATGATCCCAGTTGAAGCAGGTTGTTCAGTAGCATCCTCCATCATTTGTTCCTCGTTACAAGAGCCAGACTCCTCATATTCCATCACAGTTGTTTCTCCTTGTTTGTGATCCATTTCAGGAGCTATGCTCTGTTCAAACTGGATATCTCCTAGCTCTTGGGTTGTGCTTGCAGGCATATGACTTACTTTCTCAGGCTGGGCTGGCTGGTGAAATAGCACAGGATAGTATTCGTCAGCGTCAGCATCATCATCCTCTTCCTCTGCCTGCTCCACTCCTTTGTTATTTAACATTTTTCTCCTCTTCTTTCCAGTCTGGACTGGAATCTCAAGGGGCAAAGAGTCACATGGGAGGAGCAGATTGCGATGAAGGACCCTTGACCTTCTTTGACCCTTTTCAGGTTTGAGTTCATAAACTGGGACATTTTCATTTACCTGGCGTACAACAACATGAACAATGTCCTCCCAATGATTCCTCAGTTTTCCTGGGCCCCCACGAGGTGTCAAATTGCGCACTAAAACACGATCACCTGGTTGTAGTACTGAACTATTCACCTTGCGGTTGTACAATTCCTTACTCCTCTGGCCGGCTTTCTGGGCATTTTCTCTGACGATTCCATACGCCTCCTCCATGCCTTGCTTCCACTTTTCCATATAGCCATGATGATTATGGTCTGCTTGTTCTGGAGTCAAATTAAACAGCATGTCAACTGGCAATCGGGGAGAACGCCCATACAACAACTGAAAGGGGGAGAAACCTGTCACCTCACTCCGAGTACAGTTATATGCATAGATCATTTTGTTTAATGAATCCTTCCAGTTGTGTTTCTGTTTGTCTGTAAGTGTCCGAAGCATTTGGAGTAATGTCCTGTTGAATCTTTCAACTTGTCCATTTCCTTGCGGGTGGTAGGGAGTGGTTCTGGACCCTGCAATTCCACAGTATTTTTTTAGTTGTGTGAATAGTTGATTCTCAAATTCACCACCCTGGTCGTGGTGAATACGAGCAGGAAAACCAAATTTCATGGCGTAATCATTAAAGATCTTGTCCGCAGCTGTTTTAGCTGATTTGGAAGTGGTGGCATAGGCCTGGGCAAAGCGGGTAAAATGATCAATAATCACCAAGATGTACTCATAACCCCCTAGACATTTTTCGAGATGTAGGAAATCAACAGAGACAAGTTCAAATGGTTGAGTTGTTACTATATTGGTGAGGGGAGCCCTTGTTTCCTGACTGGGTTTCTTATGTTTGAGACATTCACATCTTCTCATGACATAGCTCTCTATCTCACGCTGCATATATGGCCAATAAAACCTGTCCCGTATCAGGGATGATGTCCTGTCGACACCTTGGTGGCCCATTTCGTCATGAAGTTCCCTCAACACTGTATTTTTATATTTTTCTGGGAGTACAAGTTGTTTTTTGCTTGTTGTCTTTCTGTGCAACACCCCACTTTCATCAATTTCCAACTTGTCCCACTCTCTTAGCAAACACCCCACTTGTGGACTAAGTTGCTTGAGTTGTGCACCTGACGGTTTGCTTGCGGTTAGTTTTAACTGGATCACTGGTCCCAGAACTGGATCATTTCTTTGGTCATTCTGGATCTGTTCTGGTGTTAGTGGGATGATGGATGTGTCAGGGGTCAAATCTGCAGATGCTACTGAGACACACATGGACCACGACACACTGGACTCATCTTGATTTTTCACTGCTTCTGTAGTTGCCCCAATGACGTCAGATGGCATTTCTTCTGAACACTCTTTCATAAAAAACTCTGCATCTAGAGGCATTCGGGATAAACTATCTGCGTCCACATTTTCCTTTCCTGGCCTGTATTTCACAGAGAAATGAAAATCTGCCAGCTCTGCAACCCATCGGCATCCTGTTGCATTTAGTTTGGCAGATGACAACACGTATGTGAGTGGATTATTGTCACTATAGACAGTGAAAAATGGGGCATAATATAAATAGTCTCTGAATTTCTCTGTTACAGCCCATTTAAGGGCGAGAAACTCCAACTTCCCCGAATGCAAATGATAATTTTTCTCTGCAGCTGTTAGGGTGCGCGAGCCATAGGCAATCACACGAAGCTTTCCACTCTGCTTTTGGTATAGCACAGCACCTAGACCCAGATTTGACGCATCTGTGTGAAGAACAAATGGCTGTGAGAAATCTGGGAAGCCAAGTATAGGGGGGTTGACAAGGAAGTCAATGAGTTGTTCCAGGATCAACTGGTGTTTTTCAGTCCAATGAATGATTGTACTGGATGGGACAGCTCTGCTGCCAGTTTTTGTTGGCCACTTTCTCTTTTTGTTTGTTAACGGCTCATGCTTTGTAGGTGCTTTTAACAGATCATATAAGGGACTAGCAATACGTGAAAAGTCCTTTATATACTGCCTGTAATAGCTCAAAAGTCCAAGAATTGCTCTCAACTCACCAACATTCGCAGGATGTTTATGCTTTAGGGCTCTTACAGCATTAGTAGCCCTGTTTCCATCCATTTTCATTTCGAATTTTGAGCTACCTCGCAAATATGTAAATACAAATTAATGCAGAGCATAAGTGTTTCCATCTACTGGCTTGAAGCGCTTTTTCCAAGCCGCGCACAGCGTCATTACGTCAGACGTCAGCGTCATTACGTCAGACGTCAGCACTGCGCATGTCTACAGTAGACCAGAGAGTAAACAGGAAGTAGCGGTTGAAAACAGAACCCGGTCACACATCTCGTCAAAATGGGGAGAATATTTCAGGTACGTGCTGCTGTCGGGCGAGTTGTATTTATTCTGTCATGCCAACTAGTTTTAGCGAGTTACATGTTGTTCGGAGCGGAAACAGCTGATCAGTCACGTGACGTGAATGTGCGCTACGGCAGCACGAGTCGGCAAATGTGTTTCCATCTGTCGTTTTGCGCAGCTGCTCGGTTTCGCAGCTCCCAAAAACCACCTCAAGCGAGCGTATAAACTTTTTGGCGAATTTCAGAAAGTAACTTCGTATTTTGCCGTTTCCATTAAGCTTTTCTGCTGCGATACTTCAAAATGCGCACCTAGAAACCTTGATGGAAACACGGCTAGTGTCAGCTGGATCCATCCTGTTGCCCTCAGCAGACACGATCCTGCCCAGGTACCGCACCTCAGCTTTAAACAGGTCACACTTTTTAGGTTTTAGCTTGATCCCATGCTGCCTCAGACGTTGCAACACTGCTCGGACATGGCTGACATGATCTTCAAATGTCCTGCTAAACACAAGAACATCATCAAGATATGGTACACACATTTCATCCCTCAAATCTGCTAAGCATTGTTCCATGCAGCGCTGAAAAGCTGCGGGCGCATTCATCAGGCCGAATGGGATTCGTATCCACTCGTATAGACCCCAGGGGGTCACAAAGGCTGTTAAATGCCTGCTGTCTCTGTCCATGAATCCCTGATGATATGCTTTCCCTTGGTCCAGCAAGGAAAAGTAGGTGTTTCCCCCCAGGCTATCCATTATATCTTGAACCCTGGGAATCGGGTGGCGGTCAGGATGTGTTTTTTTGTTGAGCTCTCTGTAATCTATACATAAACGCAGAGTGCCATCTTTTTTTCTTACGCAGACAATTGGCGAGGAATAAGAAGATTTGGATCTTTCAACCCACCCTTGCACTATGAGATCCTGCAGGTAATCTTTCATTTCCCTGTACAGAGGTTTGGGCACAGACCGGTATGTTTTTGACACAGGTTCATCATCCTTCAGTGAGATGTTCATTTGTAACCCGTGTATGCAGCCAATATCCTCATCAGATTTGGAGAAAGACTCAGATTCTTCTCTTAACATTTGACTTACTATTTGTCTCTGGTCCTCATCCAGGTGAGTTAAATCAACAGGAGGGTCCCACTGTCCATCTGTAGGTACACCTTCACTGGTGCTCTGGGCCTGGATGTGATTGACTGATTTACTTGTTGGTTGTTGGGTTGTGCTAAAAAAGTCAGCTGGATACACAGACCTTACAGACTGCACAGCTCCAACAACCGTCCGGCCTGGAAGTGTGATATCGTGGTTTGTGGGGTTTTGAACACTTAAAACAACCTTTGGGGCTGTTTCTGCCTCAATTGATACAAGGGTATCACAGAATTCCAATTCTTCAGGCCACTGTGGGTTCACAAGAGGCTCAAAAAGCAGAGTTTTAGCTTCCCTAAACTTTGGGGCCTGAATACGACACTGAATCTGGACGGTGGTGTGTTTTGGCACATTGACTCTTTCATTTACTGTCATCACATTGTGTTCACATGTTTGACCCAGGCTGACAGCAGAAATAAAGGCTTTTACCTTATTATTTTTTAGATGAGGGAATGCAATTTTTACTGCATTTACAAGTTTGTCCATACCACCATATATTGGTTGGCCTTCCCGGTTGTTCTGCACGAGATGTTCAATTACATTGAACCCAATGATTGGGCATTGCTGTTGGTTGCCTTTCAACACAAGCACAGGTATTAGCAGCTCATCATCCATGGTAGTCAACTTGAAAGGGACTTCCAGCCAGCCAGAGTATGGCATGGCGGTGCCATTAGCTGCTTCAATATATAATGGGTCCAGTGTGTCCTGTAGTTCAGTAACATCCCTTAGCTGCAGGTCAGGTAGGTAATTTTCTTTCCAAGCCTCGTCTATAGCACATATTTGTGAACCTGTGTCCCAGAGTGCTTGAGTATTCTGTCCATTCAGGAAGCACTTGATAATACATTTTTTTCCTACTAGCTGTACAAGACCTGATCTTAGTTGGGTTGTGAGCAGACTTTCACAGTGTTTAGCTCAACCAAGAGAATGTAACCTGATCGCAGCTAAACATGTGCTGAGGTACCTGAGAGGGACCATGGATAACAGCTTATGCTATAAGAGATGTGAAGAGAAACTTCAACTTGTAGCATATAGTGATGCAGACTGGGCAGGAGAACAAAGTGACAGGAGAAGCACTACAGGGTATTGTTTCAGACCAGTTGTCTCATGGAAGTCAAAGAAGCAACAAACAGTGGCTTCATCAACCTGTGAGGCAGAATATATGGCCCTGGCAGCAACAACACAGGAAAGTCTTTACCTTATACAGCTCTTAAGTGCAATGGACAAAGATTGTGTATGCATGCCAGTGACAATATTTGGGGATAATCAAGGAGCAATAGCTCTATCAAAAAACCCTGTACACCGTCAAAGGTGCAAACACATTGACATAAAATACCATTTTGTTAGGTCTGCATTAGACGCTGGCAAAATAACAATTGTTTATTGTTCAACCATAGAAGACATTTTTACCAAATCATCTACAAGAGTGAAAATCCAGAAGTTTGTACATTTCATATTTGGGGATATGAAATAATGTCATTGTACAGTGTTGTATGTATTTATTTATTTATGTATTTATACAATGAACTGTGGAACAAAAAAATAAAATAATAATAATGTGTGAAATAATGACTGTGTATAATGTAAATATGTGATTTCTATTCTATTGATTTTGTACAGTGAGAGAGCGAGTGGGGGGTGTTAAGATTAGTCACGTGATTTATTGTGCGCTCTTCACGTACGTCATCAACGGGGGACTATTTAAGACGTGTTGACGCAGCTGTTGTTGATTGGAGTGGATGGAAGTCTGTATGTATCTGATGACTTTCCTGCGAGAAATAAACCTCCTAAACTAAATGCTGAATCCTGAACCGTTCTTTGTCCGACCAAACCTGCCCTAAGATGGCAAATCGAACAACTCTCAAATCAAAAATTATCTGGACTCATTTAACATCTTACCTCTCCATCAATCTGGTTTCAGAAAACAACACAGCACAACTCCTTCACTGAAGGTTCTTAATGACGTTGTTGAAGCATTGGATGCTAAGGATTATTGTGCTGCACTTTTCTTAGACCTGTCTAAAGCTTTTGACACTGTGGATCATAACATCTTGTGTCATAAGCTCTCAGAAATCGGTTTCTCAGATCACACCAGTTTTCTAACATCTTTCAGATCAGAGGCAATGTGTTCAACATAACGGTACTTCTTCCTGTTATTTAACAGTCAACAATGCTGTACCACAAGGCTCAGTCTTAAGACCCACTCTCTTTACAATCTACAAATGTAATGTAGTAGAGCATCCCTGATGCATCCTTACATTTCTATGCCGATGACACAGTTGGTTACTGCCGAGCTAAATCAGTTGCTAAGGCTTTCCAGCTTTTGCAATCTGCTTTTGACATCATCCAGTCAGATTTGTTCCATCTCAAACTTGTCCTAAATGCTGATGAAACCAAAGGGCAGTGCTGGGCAGCGCTAATCCAAAAATTAGTTCCGCTATTTCTAAAGCGCTTATTAATTTATTTAGGTCCACAATTTCAAAAGCGCTTATGTATTAGCAAAGCTAGCGGAAGCTAATGCTAACACACTAACGTGCAAATGGCGATCTATTTTTTTTAATCCAGCAGATTTGACCATTTTGTGAAACGGTTAAGCTCAGAAAAACCTTGTGCTATAAAGTCAGCTAAGAAATATATTTTTTCTCAGCAAAGAAATAATAGTTTTTACCGTGTTTTGTTGTAAAGTCCTTTGCTTCTGTGGCCGTCGCCATTTTGAACAGGGCAAATGAGGCGCTGACGCGTCGCGTAGGCCGCTGAGAAACATCCATAAGTTCACCCTCCATGTTAAAAACTCTTCGTCTGACTCTTCGAAAACAAGCAATAAGGCTGCAGAGTAACACACTGGTTGCTAACTGCTATAGAGAGAGTGCTCTCTCTAGCCTCCCTTAGGGCGGGAACCGCTTTTTTTCACGGACCACATCCGACGCTGACAGGATATAGTCTGTGAGCAGTCGTCCGGTTGATTTAAGAGCCCGTAAATATTTTTTTTTGTTTTTACTGTGTAAGGGATTATGAGGAGGTCAATATTAATACTGGCCTCTTTACCTTAATTAATTTACTTATTCAGATTGAATAGTAATTTCACGGATTCTTTTCTTTTTCAGTTTACCCAATATTTCTGTGATCTTGATGATGGATAAATAAATAAAGCCATTAGAGTGACAATGGACACGTTAACTTAGCTTGATATGTCAAAGAGACACTATCATTTATTTAAAATAAATCAACTAAATTAACACCATTACACTTGATTGACATGATTTCACTTTCTTTCAATTTAACACGTCAGCACAGTTAAATTTAACACAACAGACTTCAATACTGGATGTTAAACATATTTAGTCTGAGGGCTCTTAGCTTAAAAATAGTTTCCAGCTTAGAAATGGAGATAAGGAAAGATTTAAGAGGAATTGGGAGGTTAAGAGAGGAAGTTTATCTTGCATTTATGAAACCAGATGACACTCTTCCATACGCGTCCAGCTAAGATATCATCACACCTCCAGCAAGCAAACAGCTGCTCCTTTACCTTAAGACGTCCGCCTTGGTTCTGGTAAAGAGCTGTGATCAGCCTTGGACTGACGAGTCGTCGGTCCCGCAAGTCCAAGCTGGACTCCACACGTGTTTACCTTGTCGGTGTCGGTGATACTTGCTTTCGTCGGCAGTCGTGGTTTTTTGGCTCAAGATAACTTATTCCAGAAAGGGATTTAATTCAAAGTTCTGAGCTTGTACGCGCGGTTCAAGTGGACTCATACCATACCATACCATACCATTTTATTTATAAAGCACTTTAAACAGGAACAAGTCCACCAAAGTGCTGGACAAACAAACACGCAACAGGCAACACATACAATGAAGTACAACACGAAAAACATAAAAACATTGCAGATCATAAATCAAACGATCCAGTACACATCAGCTGGCATTGAAAGCAATGGAGTAGTAGTGAGTTTTTAACCGGGATTTGAAAACCGAGAGGGAGGGGGCCTGTTTGATGAGCAGCGGTAACTCGTTCCAGAGTCTTGGGCCTGCTACAGAGAACGCTCTGTCACCCCTGCGCTTAAGGCGAGTTTCTGGAACTATTAAGAGTACCTGATCCTCTGACCTCAAAGCACGTGGAGGGACATATGGGTGTATCAGATCCGAGAGATAGGCGGGGGCGAGACTGTTCAGCGATTTGTAGACATACATGAGAATTTTGAATTGGATTCGAAGATGAACCGGTAGCCAGTGAAGGGAGGCCAAGACTGGTGTAATGTGCTCTCTTTTGCGTGTGCTGGTTAAAAATCGGGCAGCTGCGTTCTGAACCAGTTGTAATCGTGCAATGGTGGCTTGACTGACGCCAAACAGAAGTGAATTGCAGTAATCAAGCCTAGATGTAATGAATGCGTGAATCACTGTCTCCAGGTGCTTTTTGGATAATATGGGCTTCAGCTTAGACAGACGCCTCAGCTGGAAAAAACAGGATTTGACAATCATGTTTACATGACTGTTGAGTTTCATGGAAGGATCCATTATCACTCCCAGATTTTTGACTTTTTGTTTTTCGGACAGGGGTAGAGCAGACAGGTCAATGCAGTGGTTTGAGGTTGTGTCATTGGGAAGGAACAATATGGCTTCAGACTTCTTATCATTGAAGCTTAAGAAATTTAAAGCCATCCAGTCCCTGATGTCAGCCAGGCAGTCGAGCAGAGGTTGAATAGAGCCTGTACCATTTTGTCTTAGGGGGAAGTAGATTTGACAGTCATCAGCGTAGAAGTGGAAAGGTATATTGTGTTTCCGGAAGATAGCACCGAGTGGCAGCAGGTATAAGGAGAACAAGAGAGGACCCAGGATGGACCCCTGCGGAACCCCCCATTTAAGAGCCGCCACTGCAGAAGTAAAATCGTTGATGGACACACAAAAAGACCTGTCAGAGAGGTAGGATCTGAACCAGTTTAGGGCTGATCCTGAGATGCCCACCCACTGCTCCAACCTAGCAATGAGGATCTCATGGTCAATGGTGTCGAAAGCGGATGTGAGGTCCAATAGGACAAGCAGCACAGAGTCACCAGTATCTGTGGATAGAAAGATGTCGTTAAAAACCTTCAGTAGGGCAGTCTCAGTGCTGTGGAGGGATTTGAAGCCAGACTGGAATAGCTCGGGGATAGCGTGATCCTCCAGGAAGCACTTTAGTTGGGACTCAACTATTTTCTCTAGAAGTTTAGAAACAAATGGGAGTCTGGAGACAGGCCTGAAGTTGGATAATACTGACGGGTCGAGGTTTGGTTTTTTCAGGAGGGGTTGAACAGCAGCATGTTTTAATGATTTTGGCACCACACCCGAGGATAGACTGCTATTAACAATAGAGAGAATGGCGGGACCTAGAGTGTGAAAAACCTCCTTTAGAAGCCGAGGGGGGACCACATCGAAGGGGGAGCCAGATGGTTTCAGGCTACACATGACCTGCTCTAGAGAGGACAGAGAGACTGGTTCAAAATGGTCAAACACAGCAACCGATTGAGGTGGGATGGATGGATCGTGAGATGGAGGAGAAATGAGAGCCCTGGTGGTTGCGATTTTATCTAAAAAGAAATGTTGGAAGTTCTCGCACAGCTCAGTCGAGGCTTCCATGGGTGATTGTTCAGTGAGGTGGAGAACAGAGTTTAGGGTGGAGAACAAAACTCGAGGGTTACGAGAATTTGCAGCAATGATATCAGCGAAGTATTGTGATTTAGCAGTTATCACTGCTTTCTGATATCGGCGCCAGCTCTCTTTTACCATCTCAAAAGAGACCTGCAGACTGTCTTTTTTCCACTTCCTCTCCACCTTTCGGCATTGCTGCCTCGCAGCTCTGGTCGTGTCATTCAGCCACGGTTCGGCCCTGAGTTTTGGTCTTCTCGTTTTGATAGGCGCTACTTTATCCAAAGTCTTTAAACAAACAGAGTCAAACTGGTTTGTCAGCTCCTCAGTGCTGGAGAGGAACCCCGGGGGCTGAATTAACATGTCATTGTTGTAAACCTCAGTGAAACGTGCGGCAGTTAAATGGTTAACATTCCTGCCTTTACGTGCAGGAATGCATGTTTTAGGATTTACATGGGGGATGGTGAACTGAAAATTCACTGGCCTATGATCTGAGAATACAGTGTCTCCTAATTCAAGGTTTGAGACAGTCACATCACATGTTAAAACAAGGTCCAACAAATGTCCACGCTCCATAACAGCATGTTATCAGTCCCAGCTGGATGACGAGTCCTTAGCGTGTGACATGAGTTCACCCAGCTCTTTGGGAAAGGTTCACATCTCTTTGAAGTTCCCAGAAAACTCAATCATTCCAGCAACAGCTTAGAACTTAAATAAGAAGATCATGAGAGGAGTGAGACTTGTGTTATCACGACCCAAGGTTACAGCCAGCAGCAGAGGAAAATGTTTAGAAAAAAAACAGAGAAAGCTGGAGCCCTTCTCCTGAAAAACAACAGATTAACTGTCTTCTGACTTTCTAAACAAAACCGTCGGGTCTCTCTGACCCGAGACTTCAACTTTAACACAGCAGTGAACACAGTAATACTCCATATTAAAAGAATAACAGCATATAACATATATCATGAAAATGACAAAAGTTATTCTTTTGATCACATCAGAATAAAATCAAAGATAGAAATAGTCTCTTTTGGTGACTATATTCTCAGATTACAACTAATGGAATCATTTTGTGGTAAATGTCTTGCTTTACTGAGAGGTCAGTAAAGGTCATCTCTGGAACAGTTCAAAAGTACACAGGTGTATCAAAGTGGACACGGTCATGCCCACTACATCTCCCCCCTTTTGGAAGCCATCGCCAGTCCTTGGGGATGGGGTCCAACACGAAAGGAAACCTTGAACTGTCTCTGATCTTGAAGTAATCCAGCAAGTGGAAAAGAAAAATCAAAAATTATAATCCCATAAAGTTTTTGGAAATTCCATACTGTTCGTAGGTAATCCCATTGCGAAAAGCTTTTAATCCCTTGGAAAACTGAGTCTGTTAATCCACAGCGATAATTCCACAGCAGTAATTCCACAACGATTAGTTTTGTTGATTGATCAGCAACAATTGTTTTCATAATCAGCATGTAGAGAGGGATCCCTCGATTGACGCAGAGGAGGCGACCCTTGGATGAAGGTTGAAGACCAAGCGTTGGAGCTGCAGGTCCCCACATCGAAGGTTGTTGGCTGGTTGGTTTCCAGTCAGTGCCACTCTGGTTCTATGTGTCATGCAATTATGTGGTTTTTTAGGTGGGCTTATGATTGGGATTTTACATTAGGCCCTACCTATATGCACCTGGTATGTAAGCTATCATGGTTTAGATCAGCTACGATTACCAATTAAGGGGTGGATCAATTCTGTAAAATTAGATATAGGGATCTATACCTATAAAATTTTGGAGGGCTTCTGTAACGAAGGCCTCTAATTCCAAACTATTCCTCCATTCATTACTTAGTTTAGGTTAAACTAAAATAAAAAAATGAAATATAGTTTGATCTAAATGTCTGTTGTCTTTTAGACGAACGACGTAGGATTTGGTATTCCTAATAAATTTTGAAGTCTATGGCGAGACTCATCAAAATGAATAGATAATCTAGAATAGAAACGATCGAATCGGTTCAATTTAGAAATTGTGAGACCAGTGTAGTTTATGGTACCTTGAGTAGCTTTAAACTACATTGACTCTTCGACGATTGAGATTTAACAAAACGAACTGCATGTTGGCATAGTTAAATCCATATCATTCATTAACCAATGTTAATACAAAACCTTTTTGGCTGGGAGTGTTCAGAACCAAAACAATATCTCAACTAATGACAACAGTAATGACTAAACAACAAGGAAACAACGTTTCACTGCTTCGACACACTCTTGTCGTCAGATTCCAAAGTGCAACACACAAGAAAAACAGGTCTCAACTTTATGACCGAGGTCAAATTAAATCTCGTGGATTTAAACGGTTGTTAAGGTTAGTTTTTTGTTGTGGGTTTTAGGCTTAGCGTTTCTAAGTTCAAATTGGACAATGCGACTTATAGGGTGGGAAATATGGTAGTTTAAACCTGATTAGTTTATTTACTAACTTGTGTTTGGACGACCTTATTATCCCATGAAGTCGGTGAGTTTGTGAGATCTTTGTCTTTTGTGGAGTTATTGAACGCCTTGTAAGGTTTGATCTGATTTCGATGTACCCATTTAGCAATTGGCTCTTTGCGGCCTTTGCTGATTTTGATTTCGTAGACGACTGAGGACACTTTGTCTGTTATCAGATGAGGTCCAGTCCACCTGGGCATTAGTTTGCGGGCGAGAGTTCCGGTCTCGGACCCTCCTTTCCCGGTTGCTGGGGCGAACGTATAGTACCAGACTCTGTCTCCCACTTGGAGTTCATTGTGAGAGGCCTTCTGGTCATAGTACGCCTTACGTCCTTCAGCGGATCTTTCCAGGTTTTTCTGGGCGAAAGCAAAAGTGTTTCTGAGGTGTACATTCAAATCTTTGTCTTTGGCATGGCCTAACATCACCCCCCTTTGGTCATGGGGGACCACGAACACAGGTGAGGACGTCC